>JANTPZ010001708.1:0-31141 GCA_025593235.1 Vachellia pachyceras | reverse complement strand
TTACCTCAACTCCAAAATACTTGAAAGCGCAAGCCACAAAAGCATCAACCATAATTAAATCAATCTAATTGATCCCAAAAGAACTTCTACACCCGAAACGAGGAGACGTCACACGAGAGAGATGGGAGAATAAAACTCTGACGGCTGACCTAATTTTCTTATGCATAAAGTGAGGGGGCATGAATGACATTTAAATAGTACCACTCACGTGGTCAGCTTTCTCCCTTTTGATTTATTTCCTTTTTTTTTATTTTTTTATACACCCAATATCACATACAATCCTTATTGATTTGTATGGATCACATTATCATAGATTCTTTTTGATTCAAAAGATTACCTAACAGATTATATTATTATTTCTAAATAATAAACAAATCCTTTGAATATAATCATATCCTCTAAATAAAAATTAGGATGTTACATAATGAACTTTAAGAAATTTCAAGATAGAGGTTAGGGTTTCTCAAATCAGCTTCAATACCACAAACCCACACCACAAATCTTGAAGAAAATGAGAAGTGAGAGGATGAAGTGTAGATCATTACCTTAGAGTTTAATTTAGAGTTAACACTGCATTTTGAGCCCTAAATGTTTCTAAATTTGAACATAACCAAGCTCCCAAGTAGAAAAAGAGGATCAGTCAAGGCAAAGATGATGATTTTCATATTGATCAACATCATTTTTTTGCATTGAGCATTCGATATTCTAAATCACCTCACTTTAATTTGAAAATTTTATTATGGGTCTAGACAAATTAAGATCGAGCCATGTAGGACTACAAAAGCGAAAAGATTTTACTACCAAATATTTGAAACACAAGGTTTGCTGATGAATGCTATAATTCATAAGATAATTTTGAAAGAAAGAGCTTAATTAAATATAAAAATAAGTCCTTGACACAAAATTAAGAATTCAAAAGCAGATTATTAAAGTGTATTGCGTTGGACTCTTTTTGCTTCTGCTGTGGAATGTTCAATTTTGGCACTAAGTGTGTGAAAAAATTACTATTAATTTATTTATTTGATATCAAAATGCATGCCTAACTCAATAAATTTTGAATTATAATGCTAATAAACTTTTATTTACGCTTCATTATTTTCACCAACAACCCTCTATCACTATTAATGTAATAAGCTGATGATGCATGGCATCATATATATATATATATATATATAGAACGCGCTCGTATTAACAATTCTTGGGTTTAGCATTTTATTAAAATGAAATACACTTAAATAGATTTTTGTCTACATAGCCTTTGTCTCCTGCAAGGAAATGATTGTTGGATACTCTCTCTTTCATCAAGCTCCTTAAAAGGACAAAAATTCAAACAATATTTTGAAAAGAAAGAGAATAAGAAAAGTCCTTTTTGATTAAATGAACTCGTTAAGTAATGAAAGAAAAAGACTAAAGAGTGAGTTAAGGGCAAAGATGAAGAAAGTGCCAGATAGTCAAAGTTAGCAAATAATAAGTCTAACTAAATGAGATAACCAATTAAATGTACGTGAGGCAGCAAGTAAGGCTTGCCTCAGAAATTTTATCTTTGAAAATGAATTGTCAATTATTAAAGGTTAAGAAATCCTAGCAAAGGAAGAGATTGTCATGATTCTGAACAGTAATTGAATGGCTAAGATAAAGCCAATAGAGATGTGACTAATGAGTAAGTCGGCCATGCCAATAAGAAAAGATGACCATTAAAGTTAAGGTTGGAGATCATATATCTGTGGAAGATATCTCCAATAATGAAGATCAGGTCAGTCTTCAAGGTTAAGAAGCTCAGCGAAAGAAATGTGCTGAGAGCATAAGAGTTAAAGACAATAGTTATCGTTTGGCCTTACCCCCAAGGACGAGTTAAATATGCCAGGAATTTCTGTTTCCTATTTAAAAAGCGATCTAGCAAGAGTTAGTATACCAGAGAGAGTTATGAGGGGAAACAGAATGGAAGATAAGAGCTAAGAGTTTAAGTCAATTAACTCAAAGGTGTAAATTTCAAGGATGAAATTTATTTTAAGGGGGAAGGAAATGTAATATCTCAAATTTTGTAAAAGGAAATAAGGGCCAAACTGACAAATTTAAAAAAGATTTAAGATCCATAGCTAAGGAAAAATAGGAAAGAAAATGCCTATAGACAAGAAAGATCATAATTGACTAAGTCTTGAGTCTTGAGAATTTAAGTAAAAAATGACTAAGGGGCAAAATGGTCATTTGGCCTAAATGACAAAGGTAAAATTGTCATTTTAATTAAAAATCCCTAGGATATAAAATGTCATCAAATAATAAGGACATTTTGGTAATTTGGTCAAAAGTCAAAAAGTCAACCTAAAATAAAATTGACAAAAAATGTTAAAGTCAACCAAGGGTTAGGGTGGAATTAAGAAAAAGTAGAAAAAAGTGATGGCATTTTGGTAATTAAGAAAGAAATAAGAAGGTAGTGGCATTTTCATAAATAAGTGGAAAGTAAGATAAGGCAATGATATTTTTGGTATATAAAGCATTCGAAGTTAAGGAAAACTAAGAAATAATTATTTGAGGTAGCAGGAGTCCTCAAATGTCGGACACCCAAACTGAGAAAAGTTTAGTTTGGTTATAAAGTAATTAATAAATTTATTACTCAGTATCCGGTGCGGGCAGTTTCGAAGTACGGAGAACAACAGTGCCCGAAAAGCCCAAAAAAGTATTTTCTGAAAAAATTAATTACGGAAAATCCGAGAAGAATTTTGAGGAATATAAAAGAGCTTGAGAATCAGGGAAAAGTATAGAATTTTTTCATGTCCTTAAGTCAAATTGGCTGCCGGAAGCCCGTTTTACGGTATTGCACGCAAATTGAGGAATCCTGACGAGTTACGAGGGAAACCCATAGATGCTTTGGGCTAGTACATGATGCCACCTAGGCAAGGAGGCCTAGGGAATTGCACCACATAAGAGATAAAGTCTCCGGAAAAGTAAAGAGGTAGTTACTCGCGTAATTGTTACTTTTCGGAAATGTGTGCCACCGGATCAAATAACTAGACCCGGCAAAGGCCCAGCCAGCAAATCAGACGCCTAGGGGGTATGAAAATTCACTTTTCAGCAAGAAATTCAAGGGGGACAAGTGGCACAATGACTATCAAGTATTTCAAGACTGGGTCCTCAAGAATGCTTCTCATCCACACACTCATTTAACATGAAATTTTAAAAACAAAAATCCTCTCTTTCTTCTCCATTTTGGACGCCACCTCCCTCTCTCTCTTAGGTCTGAAATTTTTCTCTCCCTTCTCTCTAAAAAATGCCACCTCCCAAGCAAGAAAAAGAAGATCCAAGCTTCCATAACACAAGGTAATGTGTTTTTGCAACAAAATCCCCCTCTTTTCTTGAGTCTTGCAACTACTACTACCTTCTTTTGAGTTATTCCTTGAATGCGCCTCTCTTTTATAAGGTGATGGCTAGGACTTCAAGATTTGAAAATGGAAAAGAGAAGGTTTTAAAAGTGGTAAATGATTGCAAGCTCTTCCTCGAGGGGTAAAAGATATGTTGTTGGTTGTTGTTGGTTGATTTAAGTTATTGTAAAAATTATGGAAAGCTCAAGTTTATTGGGAGATGCTGCCCAAATTTTGATTGATCTAAGAGGAGATGTTTTTGAGTTAATCAAAGTTAAGAAAAAGGGTTTTGGAAGCAAGAAAACATAAGGTTACATGAAGAAAGTTTGAAAAAAAACCCATTTTCCCCTTTTTCTTTCTTCTTCTTGGCCAAGGCAAGAAAAAATGGAAGAAATGAGTTTTTGAGTGTTTTGATGGTTCCAATGGCTTTAAAATGATTTTTGTGTAGGATAAAGCCAAGAGATGGATTTTAGAAGTTTAAGAAACCATAAAAACCAAGACTTAAACTTGTAAGACTCTTGAAAAACCTACAAGGAGTTCTATGTGTTTTTATAAATTTTATGGCAACTTGTTGGTTGTATATTTACATGGATCTTATGCCATGATTTTTAGGATTTTAAGACCCTCAAGAGCACACTTGGAAGGGATCCAAGAGAACTTTGGAGTTTAAGTTAAAAAGAAAAGCTTAACAAAGGTAGTAAAACTACTAAACTAAACTTATGTTTTATGAAACTTTGTTGTGAATGGTGCATGATTTTTGTGATGAATGAAGTGAATGATATGAGTATGAAATGTGATCTTGATTGCTATGGCCATATACATATAAAAATGTAGTTTGAACATATCACATTGTATATGCTCATATACTTGTTTAAAAGTTGTTATGTGCATATTCACAATACTTTTGTTTAGCTAGTTTTGCTACTTGGATTTCAAAATCTCATTATCCAACTAACCATGTAGGTGCAAGCACAAGTTAGGGTAAGGAAAAGGTTCTTGATGCTTGAGGATGATGCTTATGCTTGCTTGTTTTTGTGTAAATATGCAAAATGATACCTTTTTTTTGAAGTTGCTAGATTTGTAATTTAAGCCCTCAATATGAGGAAACATGTGAATATGGATGAAACATGCATGCATGAAAATGAGTTAAGAAGGCTAAAGGATGATAAGAAATCAATCATGCATGCTAAAGGCAAGTTCATGAACCAAAAAGAGGTTTTGGTGAATTTAAGAAAAATTAGTTTTCAAAGTTGAAGGGTTCCAAAGGCCCTGAAAAAAGAATTTGCTCCAAGTGACGACTAAAAACATCAAAAGAGCTCCAAATGGGCTGAAATTTTTTAGTCAGAAACTACACATCCTTATCTTTAAAATGAAATAAATTTTACAAATTTTGGATGTGTACATTAAGAGATATGAGTTTTCAAAGTTAAGGGAAAAACTGAAAAAACTGATAGTGACCATTTGGATATCGTCATGGTTTCTGAATAAACTGTATCAAATGGGCAAGAATGGGGACTAATGAGTATTTTTTCCTGTAGTTCACTTAATAAGAAAAATTTAGAAATTAGAATCACTCAATTTTGAATTTTCTAGAATTAATTATGAGTTTTCAAAGTTGCGCCAGAAATCTGGAAAAAGATCAATGAACAGTACCAGCGTTTTTATTTAAACGTTTTTAAAAAATTTAGTTCACAATTTTGGGTCAAACCTTGATATTCAAAGCTCAAGAGTGATTCATAAGTGATCTAAAATAAGAAAATAGGGAGAAAATATGAGATATCACAACATCACCCGGCAGCCGCGGGGAAAGGGCGGTCAGTTCTTTAACCGCTACCTGACTGAGCACGGTGGGAACTTCCTATAGTTTGACATCAGCGCTGAGACTTGAAAGAGGATCCAGGCGAGCCTAAAGAATTCTATATGGGAGAAAGTGAAGGTAAAATTTGTTGATGCCTTATGTTGATGATAACAAAATGATTACAAGAATTATAAAGCTTAAATTGTTGATGATTAAGTGTTCTTAGTGAAACACTCGAGTTCTGTCAAGTTTGTATGGAAGTATTGAGGAATACTCGAGTTATGTGTTTTAATACTCGAGTATCAATGTTTTCATGAGTTAAAAATCAATACTTTCAGGCAACACTTGAGTTTTTGTTGAAAGTGTTGACAATACTCGAGTTCTTGATTTCAATATTCGAGTATTGCAAGTTAAAAATATTTCTGAAATCCAACACTCTAAGTGAAAACTCAAGTATTGAGATGAAGTATTACAAACACTCGAGTGATGATCTTAAATACTCGAATATTGGTGTTAAAATATGTTATGATAGAATACTTACATGTCAAACTCGAGTATTGGTGTTGAAGTATTGGCAACACTCGAGTATTGTGTTGCAATACTCGAGTATCGGGTTTTGTTTTTCAAAAGAATACTCAACACTTGAAGCAGAACACTCGAGTTACAAATGGAAGTATTAACAACACGTGAGTATTGAAGTTAAATACTCGAGTATTGAGTCAAAATACTTGAACTTGAAATGCAACACTCGTATTGTGGAAGAAGTGTTGACAACACTCGAGTGCTTGTTCTCAACACTCGAGTATTGGGTAAAAGTTTTCAAATGAAAGACAACACTGCAAGCACAACACTCAAGTGTTAGATGAAAGTGTTGACAACACTCGAGTATTGACATCTGAATACTCAAGTATTGAGCTCCATTTTCTCAAAAACACAATACTTCAATCTAAACACTCGAGTAATGGCAGAAAAGTGACAACACTCGAGTATTATATTTTCAACACTCGAGTATTGTGATATTTCAAATGATTTCACTTCATGTTTTCTTCTGAACACTCGAGTATCAACTAAAAGTATTCTTAACACTCGAGTATTCACATTAAATTTCAAAATCTTTTGCAATACTCTTCGATAACACTCGAGCAACTTCAAAAGTATTTGTAAAACTCGAGCATTGACAGAAAACACTTGAGTATTATTTCATAAAATTCAAAATGCTTGATTAACACTCGAGTATTTGTTCAAACGAACCCCGCCTTGAGTTCTCGTCTATCTGTACTTTAAAAACTACCTAAAGAGATGGAAGCGATGTGCCTCAGGGACTTGAAATAAAGTTATTTAACCAACCCAGTTAAGTAAGCTGAGGAGAGGGAAGGAAGTGGAATAGTATTAGTAGCAGAAACATAAACTTTCTGGTGTTGAAACTTCCCCTTTTTATCAAATCGACTGCCTCTCTCTGACAGCTTTTCACCCGCTCTACATCTTTCCTTATTCGTGACTAACAATGTTTGAACTTCACCTGCCCTCGTAAATGCAGAAGTCCAGGATCATAGAAAGAGAAAAACGCTGTACTCACAGACAGATTGCATTATTCAAGCCTTCGTCATCCACGCTACTCATAAGCATTTATTACAGCATTAATGGTGAAGACGAAGAGGTGGTTGATGAGAGTAACGGATAATAAACTCTATCTAACGGCAACTTCATTTCTCCCATCTATAAAAGCTCCAAGCATTCATTACAGAAACAATGATCATCTTTATGAGCATTAAAGACATTCATCTGTCTCTCTGTGATTTATTAAATTCTTATAATGAACTTCATTGATTGCTATCTACTCTTTAAGAGAGTTTCATTGAGCAATATCTTCTAAAAATCTGTGAGATAATTCAAGGTTGGGACCTTGAATTTATTGGGTTGTGATTTGGTCAGAAAACAAAAACAAAGAGTGTGAGACTCTGTTTCATTATGTATTGTAAGGGGGAGTGTGAATCTCCATTGTAAAGGCTGATGTACTTGATTTGTTGGTGATTAGTGGACTACAAAGCTCATAAGTGCTCTGAGGACTGGACGTAGGTCAAAAGGACCGAACCAGGATAAATCCCCTTGTTCATCTTTCCTTTTATCTCTCGGTGACATTACTCTTATTTTGATTTTAATTTAGAAATTTTTAATCTGACTAATTCATCCCCTTGGTCTTATTCTGCACTAACAAAATTTAAATTATTTAAAGTGCTGTAATTATTTTTAATTAATAAATTGTTTACTAACTTTAATTTTGGAATCTGTTGCACGGAAAATTTGTTGTACGAGATGCGAAAGGTGAGTTCGCCATCTCTAAGATAGGGGAAGGGTGGAAGAACAGGTGGAGTCACTTGTACCACCAAAAGGAGAGGAATGGTACATGGACGATCCAGGAGCTGGAGGCGAACGTCCTAATAGGGGTCGATGTGGTGGACTAAGCCAGATTTATCCGGTTTAGGAGGTCTCCAGAGCAGCAGGCCGTATCGAGGAGGGCTGTGCGAAGCCGGTCCCAACAGACGATCCACAATACAAAAGGATCAAAGCCATTCTCCGTCGCATACTCGAAGCTGGATGAGGTGGCATGGAGGGAGGGCTATCTACGGGAGATGTTTGTGACCACCCATAGACACATAGATGGATCTCCTCTGACGCAGGAGACCGAGGAGACCATTGTAAGTATTTTAAAATTTATAATTAATTTTTAAATCTGTAGTTTTGTACAATTATTTAGTAATTTTATAATTAATTTTTGAAAGTAGTAATTTTATAAATAATTAGTAATTTCATAATTAAATTGTAATTATTTTGTAATTTTGATAAATATTTAGAAATTTTTATAATTAATTGTTAAATTATTGAATTAGTTTTGAAATTAGTAAATTTATAATTATTTATTTAATAATATTATTTATAATTAGTAATTTTATAATTTCATTTAATAATTTTATTTATAATTAATTTTTGCATTAAATATTTTTAATTTTTTTAGTATAGAGTCATATTCAGCGTACAGACGCTGAGTTAAAGGAGTCTCAAGGGTCAGCTATAGACCTCATGGCCTCATTGAGGGTGGCCATGGAGGGGCGTGATAGACACCCCGACCGACTCCCAGGGTTCGGGTTTAGGGCAACCTGAACCCTTGTCTATGATGGCCGAGGATATGAGGCTGGGACTTCCTCCTCTATTGCTGCGTCCCAACCGACTACATCTGGGCCTCGGCGGCACAGCGCACCAGCAGAGGTGGATAGCGACGTGCAGGCGCAGTTGCAGCAGCAGCAGGATTAGATGCGGCGGCAGTGGCAGCAGCAATAGATGCATCATCAACGTATTTTTGCAGCGGTTATGATCGTTGGCAAACACCAATTTAAACATTCTAGAATCAGATTTCTTGCTAAATTCTCCATTTTCCCTCTAATTTCTGTCTCTTAGTGCGTTCAAGTACGTCATATGATGGATAAGCCATGGATCAGGTTTCCTCACACGTCCGCTCGATATCTGCCGAATTAAACAGTCTCTTGGATTTTGCTAATAGACATGGCAAGATTAATAGTAAAATTCCGTGTCCTTGCTCTAAATGTAATTTAAAAAAAAATGGCATGTTAAAGATGTTGTTAGAGAACACTTGATAGTTAAGCTGTTCCCTCAAAGTTACAAAAACTGGGTATATCATGGAGAAACTGGTGATGTCTTGAAAGAGTGTACTCCTGCATTCTCGCAAATAGGAGTGGAAGAGGATCGGTTGACCCCGTCAATGATGCACTTCATGATGCTTTTGGGGTTCATGACAATGTAGTCACAGATGAAGTGCAAGGTCCGGAACCTCAGTATATGAGGAACGCGAAAGCTTGTACTTTCTTTGAGCTCATAGAAGAAGGTGACAAAGCTTTATATCCTGGGTGTGGAAAGTACTCCAAATTATTATTTTTAATTAAATTGTATCACATTAAGTTTATATGTGGTATATCTGATAAGGAAATATCGATTATATTAGAATTGTTGCTTGACACATTCCCTGAAGTATCGATCCCAGCATGTTTTTATGATGCAAAGAAGATTATCACTAAATTGGGTTTGAAGTATAAAAAATCCATTCATGTCCAAATGATTGCATGCTTTATTGGGGAGAAGATGCGGATAGAGAAATTTGCAAGCGGTGTAAAACCTCGAGATACAAGCTGAACGGGAAGGGGAAGAATAAGAAGAAGAAACTTGCAAAGATTCTTAGGTACTTTCCTTTGAACCCGCGACTTTAGAGATTGTATTTCTGAACTAAAACTGCTGAGCACATGAGGTGGCATACTGTTGAAGCGAATCCCGATGGTAAGTTAAGACATCCGCGGGATTCCAAGGCTTGGACGGGGTTTGATAAAGAATTTCCAGATTTTGCGATGGATCTAAGAAACATATGCCTTGCTCTGGCGACTGACGGATTCAATCCTTTCGGGAACCTAAGCACAAGTTATAGTATTTGGCCTGTGGTATTAGTTCCATACAATTTGCCTCCTTGGATGTATATGAAGTAGAACTCATTCATTTTATCTATGATCATCCCAGGAAAGAGAACATCGGGCAACGATATTGATATGTACCTGCAACCCTTGATGAAGGGGTTAGTTGGATTATGGAATGATGTGGTTGAGACATACGATGCATATTATAAAGAGCTGTTTAAATTACGTGCAGCTTTGATTCGTACGATAAGTGACTTTCTGAGTTTTGAAACTTTATCTGGATGGAATGTGCATATTGGCCTCTCTTATCCCGTATGTAACTTTGACGCGAAGCCATTATGCCTACCACATAGTCAGAAGTGGTGCTTCATCAGACATCGCTGATTTCTTGATGGCAAGCACAGATTTAGGTTGCAAAGAAATCATTTTGATGGAACATATGAAAGAAGAGGACCACCTGTCATGTTAAGTGGTTCCGATATTGAGTCAGCTTACTGATGTTAATTTTAAGTTTGGAAAAAATGATAATTCAAAACGAGGTGGAAGGAGACCACGTAGTACTTTGGAGGTTGACCCGGTTCAACAATGGCGGAAGAGGAGTATATTTTTTACTCTTCCTTATTGGAAAACTAATATATTACGTCACAGTCTTGATGTTATACACATTGAAAAGAATGTGTGCGATAATATTCTGTACACTTTGTTGAACGAATCTGGGAAGTCCAAAGATCATCTACGAGCCAGGAAGGATTTACAATCTATGGGAATTTGTGCTTAGCCAGACGACAATGACAAGTTTCAACTAGCCAAATTCACCTTAACGAAGCCGAATAATTCTCTCATCATTGAAGAACATTAGGGTTCCTAATAGATATTCAAGTAACATTTCAAGGTGCATCAGTTTGCAGTATCGGAAGGTATATGGATTAAAGAGTCATGACTCCCATGTCATTATGCAACAATTACTACCATTGACACTTAAAAACACATTGCCTCTAGAAGTGTCAACGGTGCTGGTGGAGCTTTGTTCATTCTTCAAAAAGTTGTGTGCTTCTTATCATTGAGGAGTTAGATCAACTGCAGCAGCATATAATTCTCACATTGTGCCATCTAGAAATGATCTTCCCTCCTTCATTTTTCACTGTCATGGTGCACCTTGTGACACCTCCTATTTACCCCCTATTTTATTATTTTAGATCACTTATAAATCCCTCTTGGGCTTTGGATATCAAGGTTTGACCCAAAATTTTGAACTAAATTTTTCAAAAACGTTTGAATAAAGATGCTGGCACTGTTCACAAGTCTTTCTCTAGTTTTTTGGTCCAACTTTGAAAACTCATAATTAATTCTAGAAACATCAAAACTGAGTGATTCCAATTTCTAAATTTTTCTTATTAAGTGAACTATAGGGAAAAAATACTCATTGATTCCAATTCTTACCCATTTGATATAGTTTATTCAAAACCGTGGCTATGTCCAAGTGGTCATTGTCAGTTTTTCCCTTAATTTTGAAAAATCACATCTCTTAATGTACACATCCACAATTTGCAAAATTTATACCATTTTAAATTTTAGAATGTGTAGTTTCTAAATCGAAATTTTCAGCCCATTTGGAGCTTGTTTACTATTTTTAGTTGCCACTTGAAATAGATTCATTTTTAGGGCCTTTGGAACCCTTCAGCTTTGAAAACCAATTTTTCTTAAATTCACCAAAATCTCTTTTTGGTTCATGAACTTGCCTTTAGCATGCATGATTGGTTTCTTATCATCCTTTAGCCTTCCTAACTCATTTTCATGCATGCATGCATGCATCATCCATATTCACATGTTCCCTCCTATTGGGGGTTTAAGTTACAAACCTAGCAACATCAAAGACAAAGTATCATTTGGCATATTTACAAAAAAACAAATAAGCATAAGCATCATCCTCAAGCATCAAGAACCTTTTTCTTACCCTTGCTTGTGCTTGCACATACTTGGTTAGTTGGATAATGAGACTTTGAAATCCCAATAGCAAAACTAGCTAAACAAAAGTATTGTGAATATGCATGTAACAACTTTTAAACAAGTATATGAGCATATAACATGTGATATGTTCAAACTACATTTTTATATGCATATGGCCATAGAAATCAAGATCACATTTCATACTCATATCATTCACTTCATTCATCACAAAAATCATGCACCATTCACAACAAAGTTTCATAAAACATAAGTTTAGTTTAGTAGTCTTGCTACCTTTGTTAAGCTTTTCCTTTTTAACTTAAACTCCAAAGGTTCTCTTGGATCCCTTCCAAGTGTGCTCTTGAGGGTCTTAAAATCCTAGGAATTATGGTATAAGATCCATGTAAATACACAACCAACAAGTTGCCATAAAGCTTGTAAAAACGCATAGAACTCCTTGTAGGTTTTTCAAGAGATCTACAAGTTGAAGTCATGGTTTTTACGGTTCTTTAAACTTCTAAAATCCATCTCTTAGCTTTACCCTAAACAAAACATCATTTTAAAGCCATTGGAACCACCAAAACACTCAAAAACTCATTCCTTCCATTTTTTCTTGCCTTGGTCGAGAAGAAGAAACAAAAAGGGAAAATCGGTTATTTTCACTTTCTTCATGTAACCTTATGTTTTCTTGCTTCCAAAACCCTTTTTCTTAGCTTTGATTAAATCAAAAACATCTCCTTTTAGATCAATCAAAATTTGGACAGCACCTCCCCATAAACTTGAGCTTTCCATAAATCTTTTACAACAACTTAAATCAACCAACAACAACCAACAATTTATCTTTTACCCCTCCAAGAAGAGCTTGCAACCATTTACCACTTTTAAAACCTTCTCTTTTCCATTTTCAACTCTTGAAGTCCTAGCCATCATCTTCTAAAAGAGAGGCTCATTTAAGGAACAACTCAAGAGAAAAGGTAGTAGTAGTTGCAAGACTCAAGAAAAGAGGGAGATTTGGTTACAAAAACACTTGACCTTGTGTTGTGAAAAGCTTGAATCTCTTCTTTCTTGCTTGGGGAGGGAGTGTTTTCTAGAGAGAAGGAGGAGAAAAATCTGATTGCAAGAGAGAGGGAGGGTGGCGTGAAATGAGAGGGAAGAGAGAGGCAAAATTGCTTAAGTGAAAAGCCTCTTACAACTTATATGGATGAGATTGATTCTTGGAGGCCAAGACTTGAAATGCTTGATCCACATTGTGCCACTTGTCCTTGTCTCATTCCTTGCTGAAAAAGTGACTTTTTAGACCCCCTAGGCTTCTAGTTTGCTGGCTGGGCCTCTACCCGGTCCAGTTACATGATCCGGTGGCACAGATTTCCGTAAAGTAACCTTTACGTGAGTAACTACCTTTTTACTTTTCCGGAGACTTTATCTCTCACATGGAATCATTCCCTAGGCCTTCTTGCCTAGGTGGAATCATTTTCTAGTCCATAGCATCTCCGGGTTTCCCTCGTAACTTGTCAGGATTCCTCGATTTGCATGCAACACCGTAAAATGGGCTTCCGGCGGCCAATTTGACTTAAGGACATGGAAAAATTCTATATTTTTCTCTGATTCTCAAGCTCTTTTCTATTTCTCAAAATTATTCCCAGATTTTCTGTAATTATTTTTCTAAGAAAATACTTTTTCGGGCTTTTTGGGCACTATTGGTCTTCGTACAACGAAACTGCCCGCACTCGATACCGGGTAATAATTTTATTAAATATTTTAGGGCCCAACTAAAATTTTCTCAGTTCGGGTCTCTGGCATTTGAGAACTCCTGCTACCTCAAATAATTATTTCTCAGTCGTCCTTAACTCCGAAATCCCTTAATTACAAAAATGACACTACTTGTCTTATTTTCCTCATACTTACCAAAATGCCGCTACATGTTCTACTTTTCTTAATCCCAACTTTACCCTTGGTTGACTTTTGACATTTTTGGTCAACTTTGACATTTTTATGCCCTAGGCCTTTAATTCAAAATGACCGTTTAGCCCTTAGTCATTTTTACTTAGAATTCTCAAGACTAAGGACTTAGTCAATTATAATCTTTCTTTTCTTTAGGCATTTTTCTCTATATTTTTCCTTATTTATGGGCCTTAGATTATTACATAATTTACTGGTTTAGCCTTTAGTTCAAACTACAGAAATACGGATATTACACACCTCACCGTATACCTTGTCCAAGAGGCAAAACTCGGAGGCCTGGTTTAATATCATTGGATGTATCCCATTGAAAGATACTCACACACATTATTTACATATATATAACCAATTTACTAATTTATCTTAATGTTTTAACTTATTACAGGTTTTTAGGGAAATTGAAATCATATGTAAGGAATAAGGTATGATGAGAGGGTTCAATAGCGGAATGCTATATGGGGGATGAGGTCATGAACTTTTGTTCATAGTACTTTGATGACATCGAGACATCTTTCAATCGTCGTCCTCGTGTTGATTATTGCCCTGATGTTGGTCCCTCAACATCGGCAGCCAGTTTGTTCCCTCCAGTTGGAAGAGTAGTTGGAGGACATCAATAATTCAACCTCACTTCTAATGAGATGCTTCAGGCACATCGACATGTACTCATCAACTGCAGTCAAGTAGATCCTTTCATTCCGTGAGTATCAGCCCTTTTTCTTTCCTCAATTTGCCCTCCGGATTGTCTGAAATTAATTTTTGAATAAATTAATATTTTCAGGGTTTTTCGATCTTTTTCCCTCCGTTCTGGGAATTCGCCTTTATCGTATACTGGGAATAATTTTATAAAATGCTACAAAATTCATTTTATTTTTCTATGTTTTGAACTCAATTGATTGGGGTCTCCTGACATCTTAAATAATTATTTTCTGCTTTCTTCCCTTTAAGATTCTATAGACAGAAATCTAAGTTGTAACTCAAGGATTTAGGACCCACAGCTGTGATCAGTGAGTCGTGCTCTATTTATTGGGCATCTGTAAATTCTGGTCAACTTTTTGACTTTGACTTTGTCAAATGACCAAAATGCCCTTGCATTTCTCTTAATTACCAAAATGCCCTTATTTTGTCTAACTTTTCATAATATTCATTTTGCCTTTGACTTTTTCGACCGTGATCTTTTGTTTAATGACCTTTGTGTCCTTCCTAGGAGGTCATCCATCCTTACATTACTCTAAGGCGAGCATGCTCAACTTCGGAGTGCTTAAAAGAATTCAAACCATTAGGACCGGGTTAACTTTAATCTTTCCGTTCTATTAGCATCGTCTTTTTCTGTGCTTTCTATCTGTAACATTCGTTTCTCCTTCTAATTCACCGGTTTAACCTTTATTTCAGTTAACATCAAAAGCATGGATATTACAGAATGCACTCATCTTATTGATCTCTCAAGTTTGTTCTATTCTTGGTTTCGGTCTCTTATAGTTAAAATAAATTATTTTTGTCCATCAGAAAGCAAAATAGTTCAAATTTTTTTATAAGTATAGGATTAATATTTTAAATAAAATTTAAAGGACCAATGTGATTTTAAATTTAATGAAACAAAACCAAAATGTAGACATAATTGATGAGTCAAAGATTAATTAACCTTTTTTACATTTTACAAGGTAAAACATTTGAAAAAGGTAAATACTGAATTATAATAGATATTTTTATTTACCAGTTAATAACTCTTTAGTATTTTCACATACACCGAAGACAAATATCTTTATGTTGTGTGCGATCCTGTCAAATTATCAAGTCTATAGAATTTTAAAGGAATTACTTCGGGAGACTGTGAAAGGATGAGTTTAATAAGGTAATAGCCAATGGGCCAGATGATATGATTACTGAGCTTTAATTAATTGCACTGGTGGGCTATAATAGAACGAATTATTAGGTTATATGGATAGTGGAAGAGAGTGGTGGGAGGCAGTACAGAATTTGCGTGGACCCACCAACGACGGTTAAATTTAGCAGAATGGGCTAGTAACCCACGGAATCAGTTACCTAGTTATGTAGGGAGACCGTCACTATAAATTGGAGAAACTGAGAAGTGAGGATGAAGTTAATTTAGATAATTGCCTTAGAGTATAAATGTTCCTTAACGTACGGCTCTCTTATGAAATGTTAAATCCGAATTTATTATTTGAAATATACAATTACAGCGAAAAATATGATTAGTCAGGGTCACCTTTTTATATTCATCAACCTCATTGTTTTGTTTTCGTGAAGCATCCGGTGTTATATATCCACATCACTTTAGTTTGGAAGATTTATATATCAGGTTTCAGATTTAGATCTAAATCGAGTTGGGTAGAACCCTCGGGGTGACAAAGTCTTATCATAAAATATTTAACACATGAGGTTTGATTAAGAATGTCATGATTTGCAAGATTGTAATTGTGAAAAATGGAACTTTAATATAAAAAAAGTCCTCGGCACAAAATTAAGAATAATCCAAAACCATATCAAAGTGTATTGCGCACGATCCTTTTCGCTTATGCTATGAAATGATCAATTTTGGCCCTATAGAGAAAAAAAATTACTACTAATTTATTAGTCTGATATCAAAATGCACATAAACTCATTATATTTTGGATTAATTGTTAATGCCAATAAACTTTTATTTGTGTTTCATTATTTTCACCAATAGCCCTCAATCGCTACCAATGTAATAAGCTTATGTATGGCATTGATCATATAGGCGCGATTGTACGGGCATTGGAAAAATACGTTTATGTAAGTCGAGATAAAATTCTTTTTACATACTTATCTTGGTTTGAATTGATAACATTCTCATCATAAACATCAATTAGTTAGCATTTGTTTTTAATATTAAATACACTCAACTAGATTTTTCTCTATACAGCTTATATCTCTGGCAAGGAAATAAATGCTGAATACTCTCTTTTCAGCAAACTCTTCAAAAGGATAAAGCTTAAAAAATATTTGCGAGCCAGATTTAACATTTTTAAAGAGGGTAGATAAAATAAATAAATAAATGAGAATACTAACTAGATTGTCACAATCTTTCAAATTTAAGTATTATTGAGCTTTGGAAAAGAAAAGCAGTAGATAGATCAAGGTGTGATGATTTGGTGCAATATCCTTCAAGCTCTAGCCTTTCAAGATTTGGAAGCCTTTGGAATTTCGCATATTCATTGAATGTTTTGGACCCACTAAGATGATTCATGCATGTTCCACAAGCAAAATAATATGTGTGGATGAAAACTTGTACCAGCTAATTGGTTAAACAACATCTAGAAGATGCTTGAAGGGTGCAAGCACATGTGACGTTACCTTTCTTTCTTTCCCATTCATTTGTGATGGAGCTATTAGGGAACTCTTCTTCATACCATACACTTATGATCAATGCAGCTATGAGGCAAAATCACTATTACAAAAATGTCATTTCTGTCGTTAAATAGCTATTTTCCGTTGCTAAAATGATTATCTCTAATATTTTCCATTGTTAAATGAAAATTTTTTGATGAAAAATAGTTATTTAGCGACGAATTTTTCTATCACTAAATGGCATTTTTCTGGTAGTAATCAATTCCTCAAAACAAACTTGATGGCGGAGAAGTGCAAAAAGGATATTGGTGCCATGAAATATATCAAAGCTTCCATTCAAGGACACCACAAAATTGTTCATGCGTGATAAAACTTCCACTCTGATCTTAATGCACTCCCTTGTGAATCTTCTCTTAAGTCCAAGACTAAGGCTTTCAGGAACATCAAATCTGTCAAGAGAATGTGAAAAAGGAGGAGACAGGGTGGAAGGAGTGATTGGCGAAAGCTCCGCCACTTTCTGTGAGCCGCCGGCAGCGGCAGGTTCTATGGGGACGCATCACGTGTTGACGAAATTTGGAATTTGAATGCCCCTTAATTTGAGATTATGGTTTGGATTACAAATGGCCAGTTTAAATTGAATCATCACTAATCAGTTAGTTTCTTCTCGAGTCCAAGAGTTTTTTTTATGCGAATTTTGTGGAAACTCTGAAACAGAATGGAATAATTATCAGACATGCATAAACTTCTACGTTGTTTGAAAATTGTGATTATGGAATATTGCATGCCATTAAAAGTAATATTTTATATACATTGGAGGACCAAGAACTTCTAGGAAAAATGTCAGAAAGTAGCTTTTGAATTTCCTTAACCCCATTTGGTGTTGTTATTTGTCAGCAATATGAGTTTTTTGATATTTATGCAAAATAACAGAAATGCCCCTTAAGTAATTAAAAGAAAAAAAGAAAATCATTCTCACCTCACTCCTACCCTCCATCACTTTGTCATTGTCCTGTAACCATCCCAATCACGTCCGCAAGCAGACTACGGCCCCTATCATTGCCGTTGATGTTCATCGCGTTCAAGCGTTGGAGGGATACGCAGAAAGAGGTCGCATGCATTCGTGCCCACTGGGAATACTACAAGATTAGCAAAGTTCCTCAGATTTAAGAAATTGAGACCTGAAAGACAAGTAATGGGTGAATCAAGATGTGATAATTTAGTGCATCCTTCAAGATTGAGCCTCCTAAGAGCTTGAAATAATATGAAATATGGCATCTTGATTAAATCTTTGGAGCCAATAAGATCCATGTTTCCCAAGCAAGAGAATAGCTGAAAACCACGATAAGGTACGTTATATGCTTTGTTTGAGAGGGCTAATGCCTGAAAACGAGATATGCAAGAAGGAAGGTTAAAGTTTATTCATAGAAAACTTCGCACACTTAACACATATATGCATGCGTGAATAAAAGTTTTGATTATTAACAAATCATCATTTCCATTTAAATGCGATGCCATTTATCAGATGTACCCACCATTTCTTCATCCCATATGCCTGTGATGTGGCTATCAGGCAGAATCAATTCCTTAAGATAATATGGTGTAAAACCTGATGGTAAAGAAGTGAAAGGATATTGGTGCCATGAAATATATTGGAGATTACATGGAAGACGCTCTAGGACTTTACAAAATTTCATGTTACGAAATATGAATAGCCTAAAATTCTCCTGCGTGATAAACTTTCAGCTCTCAATGTCCTGCAATCTTTTGATGAATCTTCTATTTCCAAGACTGTTGCTTCAACTTTAAGAGTATCCTGGTAATGATAAACACATTTATATAAAAATGATGAGAAACAAGATTACGTCAATCTTAATAATCAGTGAATCCAAAGCAAGGTGCGAAGCGCTAGTCGAACCAGGTTCTATGTTAACGTTTCAACCAAACAAAAGATGTTATAAAAACTTACTGTGTCATTTTGCATAACATTATAAATACCGTCAAAACCCCATAATCTACTCCATTCTTTTGGTTTGGAAAGGAATTCCTGACGAACAATTTCTCTTCCCATTTCTTGCAGCAAACCATGCATTTTTATTCTTTGATCTATAATAGTGACGAGTGATTTTTCAACTAAGAGTTGAATTTGTTCGTCCTCAGTGAGACCACAAGATCATAAAAATTCCGTTCACTAAATAACTTGATCTCCCTCCCTGTAAAAAAAACATGCAATGTCTAAAAAGGCTTCCGCAAGGTCCTGATCCAAATCATCAAAACTTTCTCTGAGAACTTTCATTAACAAAGGGTTATCTAGTATTTTGAATTGAGCCAACGCATTACTCCAATCTGTGGCCCTTCTATTATATACATAAGAATGAGCCCAACGTAACAATTGCTAATGGATGGCCATTAGCATAGTCGAGTGCCCTATTTATTGGCTCTTTCTCATAACCTCTTACTGGAAAATCAATTTGAAAGCTTTTCTGCAGAATAATAGAAGAGCTTCACCCTTGCTCAATAGCTTAACCCTGTAAATATGATGCTTCTCATATGCTTTAAGCACCCCTTCATCTCTGGTTGTTATGATGATTTTGCTCCCTCCACCTGACATTTTTTAAGAAATTAAAAAAGATGAATACATTAGTATTTATTGATACGTATAATTAGATTTTGTATCAGTCTATAAGCTAAAAAATTAGTTAGTAAAAATGATAAATATTAATAATTTAAAACAATTTAATTAACTTTCTTGACCTCACTAAAAAAAAATCAATTGCTTCTTATATTATATCACCCACGATTGCTTCTTATTGAGACCTCAAAGTTAAAATCGAGAAAAAAGCAAGAGTAAAATACTCACTCGGATGGTACATGCCAACCAGAGATTGGCTACTTGATTTATTGCTAATCTCCAGCTGCGTACCTTGCGTAAATTAGCGGTGAACCTTTGCTCATGTTGAGCGAAAGCTTTTAGAAAAGAATTACTCTGATTTTGTACCTCGGATGAAACGAGATCATAGAAAATAGGGAACACAGTGTGTCAAGGTTCATGAATGCGTGCAGCAATCTCAGAGAGCTCCTCAAGGCACCACATGGAAGAAGCTTAGCTTTTGGAGAAGACAGCTATGGAAATGTTGGACTGTCGAATTGCTTTTAGAAGGTGATGAGGAAGAAAGATGGAATCACCTTCTGGGTGAAGCTTCTTGTCTTCCCAACCGGTGTTTAGATCGTTACTTTCAAGAGCAGCCCAAAGCCTATCCGTGAATCTGCAAGTTTCATCACTCCGTTGAAACTCAGATACACATGAACCGGCCTTCACTACCAAAAAATAAAGTTCTATTCCTGCGGATTTTTCTGTGAATTTTAATCCACATGTATAAGGTTCGCAAAAATTTATTTTACTGCAGATTTTAAATCTCAAATATTAGAAGACGAAAAAATAAGCCGTCAACACAATTAAGAATTCAAAAGCAGATTAAAGCGTATTGCGTTGGACTCTTTTTGCTTATGCTGTGAAATGATCAATTTTGGCACCAAGTGTGTGAAAAAAAATACTATTAATTTATTAATCTGATATCAAAATGCACCTAACTCAATGAATATTGGATTCATAACGCTAATAAACTTTTATTTATGTTTCATTATTTTCACCAACAACCCTCAATCACTATCAATGTAAAAGCTGATGGATGGTGCATAGCATCATATATAGAAACACTCATCTTAACATAACCCGGGGAGAGCATTTTTTTTTTAATACTAAATACACTTAAATAGATTTGTGTCTATACAGCTTCTGTCTCTTGCAAGGAAATGATTGTTGAGTACTCTCTCTTTCAACATGTTTCTCAAAAGGACAAAACTTCAAACAGTATGCAAATTTGGAGCAACCAGCCATATTTAGCATTTCTAAAGAGGGTCGAGAAAATAATGCATTGGGAATACTAACTAGATTGCTACAATTCCTCAAATTCAGGGATTTGAGCTCTAAAAGATCAGCAATAGATGGTTCAAGGTGTGATAATTTCGTGCATCCTTCAAGCTCGAGCCTCTCAAGACATGGAATATTTTTGGAATTTGGAATCTTTATTAAATCCTTGGACCAACTAAGATTCATGTTCCTCAAGCAAGAGAATCTCTGTGGATAAAAGAAAGTGTGCATGAACCGCAAGCGACGTTCCTGTCGATCAAAGCGAGAGAATTCCTGCGGATAAAAGCAAGTGTACAACACAGTTAATAGCTAAATAATGTCTAAAAATTAGAAGGGTGCAAGCGCAGTTAACATCACCTTTACCTTTTCCCATCTAGTTATCATGGTGCAATCAGGTAACTTTTCTACATCCCATATATTTATGATGCAGCTATGAGGCAAAATCAATTCCTTAAGACAAACTGGTTTAAAACTTGATGGCAACGAAGTGAACGGATACTGGTGCCATGAAATGTGTCGAAGCTTGTCCGAAAGATGCTTTAGGACTCCAGAAAATTTCACATTACGAAATATGAGCAGTCTAAGATTGCTCATGCATGATAAAGCTTCCACTCTTAATACACTCCCTTGTGAATTTTCTTCTAATTCCAAGACTATAGCTTCAACTTTAAGGTCAGCATCCTAAAAAAAAAGGACGCATTCATATAGGAAAGATGTAAAGTGAAATTACTTCAAGTATATTATAACATTTAAGTTTTAAAAAAAAATGATAGCAAAACTTACTGTATCATTTTGCATAACTCTATAAATATCATCGAAATCCCATAGTCTGCTCCACTCTTCAGGCTCCGAAGGGAATTTTTGCCGAACAATTTCTCTTCCCATTTCTTGTAATAGACCATGCATATGTATTTTTTGCTCTATAATAGTCACAAGGGATTTTTCAATTAAAACTTGTATATCATTCATCCCTCTAAAACATCTTGGTGTATCATTTATAGGAATCATATAATCTAAAGGATATATATCATCTAAAATTCCTTCTACATATTTAATCCCTTTCCCTACGAAGAAGCATGCAATGTCTAAAAATGACCATTGAGCAGTGAGGTATAGTTCATCAAAACTTGTTTTGAGGACCTTCATTACCATAAAGCTGGCAACCTTTTTGAATTCAACCAATGCTGTCCTCCATTCAGAGGCTCTTCTATTATACAAGAATGAGCCTAGTTTAACAAGTGTTAATGGAAGGCCATTAGCATAATCGAGTGCCCTCTTTATAAGCTCCTCATCATAACCTCTTATCGGATAATCACACCTGAAAGCTTTTCTACAAAATAATTGAAGAGCTTCGTCCTTGGTCAATAGTTTAACCCTATAGATATGATGCTTCCCAAACCATTTAAGCACTCCTTCATCCCTGGTTATTAAGATGATTCTACTCCCATCCCCTAACCAGTTCGATTTTACCATCCAAGCCATCTCTTTTAGATATGAGCAATCGATATTATCCATAACCACAAGCCTGTTAGTGAGACTTGTTAGGAATACGGTGTAATGAAATTCAGATACATCGGATATGAAATGGGAAGCATCAAAATGGTGAGAGATCCTATCATAGAGAACTCTGGCAAGAGTTGACTTGCCTATTCCACCCATACCACAAATGCCCACAACTCGAACTTCATCATTTGAACCCAAATCAAGAAGCTCTTTTACTTCTCTCACTCGAGATTGCATTCCCACTAGGTCTGCATCAACATAAACTAATTCACGCACTTTTTTCTTGACCTCTCTAACGATGTCATCAATAACTTCCGGACATGGGCTGAAGTAAAAACAAAAATAGGAGCGCCAAATTAATCGGTTATTCAACACCATGTTTTCCTGTTTGACAGAGAATAAAGCATGATGAAATTTACTCACTTGCATGGTACCTGCCAACCAGAGAGATTGGCCACTTGTTTCGTTGCTAACCTCAATCTGTGTAATACGCGTGAATTTGCTGAGAGCGTCTGTTCATATTCAGCGAAAGTTTTTTCGAAAGAATTACTTTGCTTTTGTACCTCAGATGGATCTACATCATAGAAAATTGGGAAAACAGTATATCGTTGTTCATGAATGCGCTCAGCTATCGCAGAGACCTCCTCAAGGCGCCATATGGAAGAAGTGTAGCTTTTGGAGAAGACAACAATGGAAATGTTGGATTGCCGAATTGCTTTAAGAAGGTGATGAGGAAGAAAGATAGAATCAGCTGGGTGAAGCTTCTTATCATCCCAAGATGTGTTTAGATCGTCACTTTCAAGAGCAGCCCAGAGCCTATCTGTGAATTCGCAAGTTTCATCATCACCTTTGAAACTCATATACACATGAATCGGCCTTGATGATGATGATGATCCGCCAATGAAACTCTCCATCTGAGTCTGTAACCTTAAGCCTTGATGATCTCTGAGCTTAATTATTTGAAGATATTTGAAGGGCTCTGCCAATGAGAGAGATCAATGAAAATGAAAACAGGGAGGATCTATAATGTGTAAATTTCTTGGAACTTGCCCTGATTCATATGTGAAAGCGCATGCCTTTCTAATTTCTACGCAGGCCATGGCCGTCAATTCCAACCCTTTTTTATATTTTTAAATAATGCTTTTAACATTTTTTTAGTCTTTTCTAAAATATCAATTTACTATTGTATTAAATACACGAGACAGTGTACTTGTTAAGGGCAACATTAAAAATCACTTAAATTTTATTCTTTTAACCTTTTTAGTACACATGAGAAGTCTGTCATAATAAAGATAAAAGGGAGTATATAATTTAAAAATCTTAGGTACTATTTATAAGAATCAATATATTAATTATAGCTATATATATATATATATGTATTTTAGTGGCACACATGGGACACCAAAATGCCATTCCTAAACCTTAAAACGACATTAACCTCATCTCTAATTTTAAATTGTCCATATCTAAAAAAATAATAAAATTGAATACTTTACTATTTTTAATCATGTGATATTAAAATGTCATTTTTTATGTACATTTTAATAATCTAAATCAACCAAAAAAAACACCTTGGAAGAATCCCATCATAACTGAGGTGCAGCTGGCAAAAGGAAGCTGACACCCTCAGCTCTTGTTGATTTTGGGGATCATCGTGTGCCGAAGGAGATAAGAAGAGGGGAGCATGTAAGTACCAAATTAAAAGAAATTAATTAAAGCTGTAATCACGGAGTAGGTAAGAAAACGACAATGAAAACAGACAAAGGAGTCCAGCCTAAAATTTGGACCTTTTATAGAATTTATTTTATCTTTCGATCTTAAACTTTAATGAAAGGATAATTAAATGCTAAAACAATTCTCTTGAGGGGAAAAAAAATTACCTGACCCTAAATTTGGACTGTTCCCAAAATCACCTATTGAAGAACTCTCCAAGAGATGCACACATAACTTTTATGTAGTTTCAAAAGAATTGCTTGAGACTTTGTTTGGCGGAGACTTTGTTTGGCAAGCCTAAATTTCTTTCTTGAATTAAATACATACCTGAAACTTAATTACAGAGAAGACAGATAAAAAATGGCAAACAGTTTTTTTAATAAATACTGGATTTTATTAATTGTCAAGCACGTAATAGTATAAAATTTAATTCCAATTCCATCCTCATCAAGATTCATGTCGGTTATAATTTGTGAAGATTGATGAGCGCTGCAAAAATAACCTCCCCTGCTATGGACAACTTTGCTAGAACATATGCTGGATTAAGATTCGTTCTAAAGTCAAGTCAGTAAAACGACCACTAAGTACTACCTCTAATACTTAATATAATAATCAATTAATTTTTTAGGATAATTAAAAAGCTAAATTAATAATTTGATTGTAACATATATTCTGAAACACTTAAGTATATCACTAGATTGTTTATCAATTTATAAGTCAAGTAAATTAATACTGTAAATGTTTATAGGCATGTACTTTCCATATTATGGACAACTTTGCTAGATAATATGCTGCAATAAGATTCTTTCTAAAGTAAGTTTGTAAAACAACTACAAAGTACTAACTCTGATTTTTAACATAAGAGACAGTTAACTTTTTTAAGGTGATTGAACAAATTAAATAAATAACTTAATTGTAACATATATTCTAAAATACTTAGGTATATCATTAGGTTGTTTATCCATTTATAAGTCGAACAAATTAATTTATAAAAATTAATGATAAATATAGTCAATTAACTTCATTAATCTTTAAAAAAGTTAATTAGATCTTATATTAAAGACCGTAGGTGGTATATCCTCAACAATGTGCTTAAACGAGTTTCCATGCTCAGGAAAAAAAACAGTTGATAAAAATTGAATTGCAGGTTCTTGAAGTTTATAACATCATAGAGAAGAGCTCCAATTCCAGGACCTCTATTTTCTATCCCTTCTTGATTCTTGTATTGCTGATGCCAAGGGAAGAATCGCTTGTGAAACTATTAGCAGAGAAGATTTCTATTATTTATAATGGCAGTAACCCTCCGCTTGGATGAGATGAAAAGTTGGGGGGAAAGAAAATGGAGAGAAGACAAAAGTGGAGAGAAAATATTATCACCCATCTTGCTTGGATGGGTGAGAGAAAACAGAGAGGAAAGAAAATGGGCAAATGGTTGAATGACTAAAATATCCTTAAATAAAAATATTTTAATAAATAGTAATAAGTAAAGTATCCTTAAAATATATAAAGAATAATATCAAATTAAATATGATAATGAAAAAATTATATTAACATTAATATCATTAAATAATTTAAAATCAAATTATTTATTAAAGATCGTTATTTTTTAGATAAGAATATATAATATTTTTTAAGATTGTGAAGTTTTAGTAAGAAATTAAAAAATAAATTAGATATGACTAGAATATATCTTAAATCTATTCTTGTAAAAAAATAAAGTCACAGTGGGAATTTTAAAAAAATTATATGTTAAACTTATTTAATTAGAATGAAAAAATAATAAAAGAGGATGTGGGTATATGAGGAAAAAGAGTTTTCTCTCCATTTTCTCTCCATGTGTGGAGAGAAAAGTTGGAGAGAAAATGTGGTGGGACCCACACCCCATTTTCTCTCCAACTTTTCCTTCCTCCCACATTTTTTCTCTTATCCAAGCAGGGGAAAACTCACTTCTCTCCTCATTTTCTCTCAAGTTTTCTTTCCTCCCTAATTTTCTCTCCATCCAAGCATAGGGTAAAGGAATATTTTGGGATTGTTTAATAATATTTCAAAGTTCATACACAAATTCCAGTTCCTTCATAAATTGATGCTCCGCCGATCATTTGTATAGTATTTAATTCGTTTCGCAGATTTAATTATTCATTCGCCTCATTTTATATTTTGTAACAGCATTTGAACAAAGCTATTTTATAGTTGACAAGAAAGGGAGACAGGAGAAACCGAGAAAATTGATCAAGCATGCATGTACACACACACACACACATATATATATATATATCGTTAGAGAGTATCGAAAACTTTAATACAGGCCTTCACCTCAATGATACAAGCCTATAATTTTAGCCTTCACAGTCTAGGGCTTTTGAATATTGGACTTGGAAATATAGATTAACACACTATAATTTATGTGTTGTGGTAAAGAGAGAAAATGTGTCATCTTCTCCGGTCTCACTTGTGTTGCGCTCCTCAAAGGGTTAAATCTCAAACATTGGGCAAATTCTGTGCAAGAAGCCAGATTTAAAAGTTCCAAAGAACGTAGAGCAAATAAACGATTAGGAATACTCACAAAATTAATGCATTTTCTCAAATTTATAGATTTGATCTTCTGAAGTTTAGTGATGGAAGGATGGAGAGATGCAGTAATCCTGCGCAACTTTCAAGGTCTAAAACTTCAAGATTTGGAATCCCTGTAAAATCTGGTGACTTTTATCTCAACTTAGGGAAAACCTACAAAACAAAGATGAGAGTGAGTTGACAAAATTATATATATGCTTGGATGCCGAAAATAGTACAAGGAAGAGAAAACTAGATGGAGAAAAATGATCTATTAAGCTTAAGGGGATTTTTTTTTTGCTACACTTAAGGGGATGTTTTATCAAGCTACTAACGATGTGATACATATTGGGCCTTGGAGGATAATAAATCAGAGCAAAACATTATGGTTAGCAAAGTTGATGTTAAGTGGTCATATTAAAAAAAAAGATAAGATATGTAATAATTTAATTATAAGAGAAAATTTTTAATATGACACTTATTGAAGAGAATAAAATGACTGAAAACCATGTAAAATATTTTGAACATCTGCAAAGAAATAAGCTAATGAAATTGTGTGTGTTTGGTAACTCCGTTGAGAGAACGGAGTTTACGGATTTCTAGATGGTTTTATAGATTTTAAGATAGTTTTTATGGTTTTCGAGATGATTTTTATAGATTTTAAAATGATTTTGTCTCAGTTTACGTGGTTCATTGTGAGAACGAATTTCTCAAGCAGGCACATTAAGTGCTAATAATGAGGGCTGAGCATATATATAGCCTTTAACCCTCCAAAAGTGTAAAGGGACACCGAGGGAGATCAGTAAAAGGGTATTAAAAATAGGTTACTTATCAAGATCTAGCAATGAATGATATATGTAAAGAGTTAACTAGATGTCAATTGGATGCAATCCATATAGCAAGATAAATTTTGTTATTGTCGTTAAATAACACGAGAAAATAATAATTAAATAAAAGTGGAGGGAAATACTAGGCATAGGGCCCACATTTTTTGTGTCCCAAGTTTTCTCTTCTGAAATTTTTTTCACATTTGTTTTATATGGGTGTTTTCATAATTGTGAAATCCATCACTTCTCCTATCTCTCCACTTTTCTAAGTTTATCCAAATGAGAAGACAAAATCTTCCGAGTCCACTCTTCTCTTCTATTTTAATTTCTCTTGTCATTTTCAATTCTCATCCAAACAAAACATGAGAGATGCAACAAGCTAGTAAAACATACGTACGTACGTACGTACGTAGTGTTGGTTAAGATGTAATATAACTCGTTTCTTTCAATGCATGTTAAAGCAGAACAAATGAGAATTACTTTTTGCCCTCCCATATTTTTGTGATGTTGCTCTCACTCTCAGGCATAGTCAATGAAACAAGTGCATGAGGCTCAAAACTCGATGGCAAACAAGTGAAAGGATATTGATGCCATGAAGTATACCGTAATTTGATAGGAAGGCATTTGAGTGTTCCAACAAAGTTTACATTATGAAATATTAGTAGTCTTGGGTTGGTCATTTGTGATAAAGGCTCCATCCTTAATGTGCTTCCTTGTGAATCCTCCAAATCCAAGACACTAGCTTCAACTTTTTCAGTGGCCTAGAAAAAGAATTCATGCAAAAATAATAAGAAGTTTGATTACTTTAATTACATTACATATATATCTTCTTCCCAGAAGAAAGAGTGAGTAAAACTTACTGTGTTATTCTACGTAATATTATGAATATCCTCAAAAGACCACAATCTACTTTGATCTCGTGGTTTCTGGGGGATTCTTGTCGAACAATTGCTTGTCCCATTTTTTGAAACAGTGCATGCATTCGAATTCTTTGATCTAGAATGCGCCTATGAGAAATTTCTCAACCAAGAGTGTGATGTCCTCAGCAGAAAACGCACAATCTTGCATAATTTCCTTTACATAATTAATTCCCTTCCCTGTGAAAAAGCATGCAATATCTAGAAATATCTGCTTCTTCATGTGATCTAGTTCGTCAAAACAAGCTTTGAGTATCTCCATCATCCAATGATCAGGATCTTTTCCTGATTTAGTCAATTCACCTATCCATTTTGTGGCACATAGATGAAAAAGGCTGAACCAAAAGCTCCTACTGCCATAGGAAGGCCATTGCAATATTGGAGTACAGTATTCGTGTACTCTTGATGCTGTTTTATTAGAAAATTACATTTGAAAGCTTTTCTGCAAAACAGATTAAGAGCTTCATCCTTTGACAAAAGTTGAACCTTATAAACATCATCTGCTTCAAGTTCTTTAAGGAATCGTTCATCTCTAGCTGTTATGATGATTCTGCTCCCACCACCAAACCAATTAGATTTCACAGCCAACTACAATGTTTCTAGATTTTGTGTAGGATTAACACCATCAAGAACCATAAGAGTCCTTCGGTGTCTTAGCTTTGGGTTGCCTAAGAAAATTCCCTCTTGAATATCCCTCATCTCTAGATTCTCCATCTTCAATGTTTGACGGAAAAATTGTTGCAGAGGAGATACACCATCACTTACATCATCATCATCATCATGAAGGAAGCAAGAAGCAAGAAGCATCAAAAGGAAGGAAATAAGAAGCACCAAAACATTGAGAGATCTTATAGTAAAGAACTGCTGCTAAAGCTGTCTTCCCTATTATTCCGCTCATACCATAAATTCCTACAACTCGTATGTATGAGTTGATAAAGCATGAATTGTGTTTTAGATCTGAAGCAAGAAGAAGATGACCCCGAAATACAAGAACAGGACTTTGAAGTCAGAGCTAGGAAGGTGCAACGGGGTAAATGAGCACAATTTTTTTTTTTTATGTTACGTGCCATGAGGGTAAATGACGGTCGACTTTTTGACTACATGAATTGGTTCAGGATTGTTTTTGGGCCTTTAAATAATGTCAATAATTAAATTCCTCATGGAGAAAACTGAGAGAGATGAAAATTGGGTTAAAGAAGTACTGATGTACGTTGTTGTTCACTGAAGGAAACTTAAATGAGTGCAGAGTGATTATAATTTATGAAAAGACGGGGACGCATGGGAATCTGAGCAATGGAATCCTTAGCCCCTTCGTTTCGTTTGTTTTTCTCTCACGTTCAGCACCGACGACTTCTTTTGTCGTTTAGCCTTTTCATGCCGGTTTGAAAATACGATAAAAAAGTACTTTACGTAAGTCGAAGTAAATATGTGAAAGAAATTATCTTGTTTTGCAAAAAAAGCACTGTTAAATATGTATTTGGACTCCTTAAAAGTTCAGCCAAACGGGATCATTATCACTCACTAACCTCATCACAGGCTAGATTGTGAGCGCCACGTCAGTACTCAGGAGGACATGTGAATGAATGAATGAGGGATGATTGCAAAGTTAAAGAAAAACAAACGAGAAAATATCTACAACCAGTTTCAGGAAGTATCAATGGGTATGTTTGAATAAGCGGTGGAAAAAGTGACTTTTTGGTATAATGTTTTTTGAAAAAGGAATTTTGTGTAGAAGTTAAAAGATAAAAGTGATTTATGTTTGGATAAGAGTTGGAAAAGTAACTTTTAGTGTGAAGAAGAAACTGTTTGGATAAATATTAGAAAAGTGATTTTTGATGACAAATTACTTAAAAGGACATGAATTTTATTAAATATTACATATTAATATATATGTATATTTTATTTTAGATATTTACAATAATTTTGAAGAGAAAGACAATGATAAAAAATAAAAATGAAATAAATAAAAATATATGTATACTAAATGTCATTAAAAAGCAAAATTCTTCAATCGATTAATGTTATCATATACCTAATTGGATTATACAATTGGTCAACTAATTATTAATATCACTAGATCCTTGAAAACATTAGAAAACCTCCTCCCACGTTTGAACGGACATTACAAACAAAAAAATATATATCCCAACAAATATGGCTCATCTCTTTTCTTCAACAGAACAGGAAGACATTAATAAGGGAGAGGCACATGTACGGATCAGAAATCACACACAAGTAGCTCCCAGATACAAATACCTTAACGTGAAAATTTGGAGGGACGAAAAGGATGGTGTTTCCACACTATTCTCCCATCACAATAAATTCAACAGAACAGGGAGACAAAGCTAAATTACACAAACTTGCAAACATGCTTTGTTTACTCTGACAACGTGTTCACGACAAATACATAAATGAGACAGAGGTTGGCATATAAGGGGTAAAAGGAAAGCATTGTGAAAGCAAGCAAAAGTTAAACAGGGGGAGGAAATTGATTTGCATCTGGAAGTTGGACCAAAAAAATTGTTCATTCCGACAGCAATATCCCCACAGAATTTTTCCCCCTTTTGGCCAGGAGATGGACCAAAAAACCTCTGTTTTCATAAGATCAAAATTGTAGACTCATGTAGCAGATCGATCGGTGCAAATCAACATGGCAGTAAAAGATCCATCAGAGCAAATCCAAGTCGGAGAAATGAATCAGACACGAAAATGCAAAACTCCAACTTACTGGCGCAAATCCAAGACGGGTCGAACAACCCAATGCACGAATTTTGTCTTCCAAGCTGAGGAGAACTAGCCCGCGATAGCACTTGACACTCGGCAGACGCAGAGCCATGGTCG
>JANTPZ010001707.1:0-22419 GCA_025593235.1 Vachellia pachyceras | reverse complement strand
GTCTGGTACATATAACTCTCCTGCTGAGCGATCTGGGACACCAATTTCCCATATGGTAGGACCATTCCTTGGAGGACTATATACAAGTGAACCCAACTCTATGACACCGCCTACAATAACCAACCATTACGTTAAGTCTAAAGATTAAGCTAATTAAGAAAACATGTGGTGGTTTGTTTTCTGTACCTACCTCGTTTGATGGTGATTGTAGCATTGTATCTGTAATCACCAATGAAGCCAGGAACCCAGGCATACAAGTTGTAGTCCCCTGGTATTACGTTTTTTATTTCAAAGTAGCCATTCTCATCAGCTTGAGTCCAGAATTGGTAACCCTGCAAGGATCACGTAAGCAAAACTCTCACTTGTTTCCTTGCTGCTCAGTTTATAAAACTTAACTTGAGGATTTGTTCATGTTAGCGTTAACTAATTTTTGTAAACTAAAGTTGGGGGTAAAAATCAACCAGTGTAATATAATTTATGCCTGGATAGAATTTTATTAAGAAAAAAAGTCAACTTCACTTAAATTTGTTTGTATAATATATTGAACAAAAACAACAGTTTTAGAGTGTTCAAATCTAAAAAAAGAAGCCAAAAGTCAAAGGTTAAAAACTAGAAAAAGTTGTTCCAAATTTAAATTTGCTTTTGTACAAAAAGACAGTTGCCTTGAAAGTTATACCAAACGTTTTTTTCTTTTTTGTCTCAAATGACTTATGAGGCTTCTTGACGCTATTCTAGAGAGAAGCTGTCAAGTGGTGACAAAAATATGTACCTTGCTGTCTCGCTGCCATGATCCATTTTCTCCAGGCAAAGCTAGACCAACATAAGCAAACTTAGCATTTCTGATTCCCCATCCCTTCTTGAACCTGGTAATTAAAGCAAACAACTTGATGAGCTCGATCGTCTTCATACATAAGTGGGTTTATTACAGAACAAAAGTAAATAATCAAATATGCATGTACATGAACATCTATATACATATTACATATACCAATCTCGGACTTGTAATTTCCCATCCACTGTTCCTCGTTGATCGGGGAGAATGAAATCTGGAGATCGAGGGAAGTCATAGGGCCAGCTTCTGACCTCCTCATTGAACTAGAAGAACAAGAAGAACCCAAGTTTATTTAGTGATATATATACATGTAAACTCTATAATTAATAGCAGTAGTGTGGTATAATTAATACCTGTCGAACTGCATCGGACCAAAGCGTATCTAAATTCTGCTTGGCGGCAGCAGAGTTGAGATAGACAAAGATAGGTCCAAACACCTTCTTGTAAGTCTCCCCTTCTTCAAAATTAATCGACACACTTGGCCCGGCGTAGTGAGTGCTCACAAACATCTGTTCTTTCGTTCATTAATTTCAGCAATTATAGAGAGAGAAAGAGAGAGATCGTATCTAATAATGAGATGCAATGTATGATTGCGTCCCGTGTTTGTCACGAAATTTCAAGAAAAATGTTTTAAAGTTTTCTATAATTAAATTGTGAGGCTCATAATTACTAAGTTGATTAAGGCAAGTCTTCCGAGCTAGAATAATTCAATATTCCCAAAAAAAAATTTATTATGAAAGCTAGATAAATAACATAGATATTAAAAAATTAATTAAGTAATTATTTGCAATAAATAAGCATTGGTTTCTCTAAAACATAATATTTAATTATGATTATCTTGAATAGAAACACGTCATCATTATATCTGAGGATATTGCGGGGTAAAATTATAAATGTTAGATACGGTGAATCGATGTCTTATATTCAAAATCTAAATCTAAATCTTATGATAAACAACCAAGTGAGTTAAACGGCAAGATCCGAAGACCATTTACGATCTCTAGAAGAGATGGACTTACAGCCAGAGAGGTGGGGCCAACATGAGAAGTGAGATCCTGCTTGTGGGGCCCACCATTACGAAACTCATTACTCGGAGCGATGACCCAGAAGCCAGTGGGTAGTTCAGCACCAGAGCTAATCCATCCATGAACACAGTTGTCTTTGTTCTCCGCCGAGTATTGATATTTATCATCCACCTAATCAATAATTAAACCCAACACAGACCAAGTTTAAGAAAACTTTTCACTAAGTACGATGTTCTTCCAGAGTAACCCAGAGTGAAATCAATCATCAGAAAGAGAACCAAATTTATTAAACAAACCTCTCCTCTAATTCTTGGGTTCTTGGCATTGGTCAAGAGAACAGCTTCAGGATAAGCTAGTTTCTGTCCATTGCTTCTATCCTCAGCCGTCGGCATTACTCTTTGCCTCTTCCTTGATATAGCCATATAGTTGAACCTGTACACACACAGCTTTATTTTCAACTAAACCTCACAATAAATATTCTCTTAATATAAATAATACAGCAAAATTTCAAACAAAAACATGCTAATTAATCCTGAATTACGTACTTGTCCTGTCGGAGCTTATAAACTAGCCTGATCTGAAAAACCTGTGCTGCTGGAAATCCTTTTGGCCTCTCAAATATTGCGTACGAGTAATATCCCGACTTGCCTCTTTGCATTATATACCTATATATATGTGTGTAGCGATACTGGTTAAATTCGTTATTTCGTACCTGTGTTGTAAATTATATGTTCATAAAAATATGTTTGACGTCCGTTGGATCACCTCATGTCTATTTTTATAGGGACCGATCCTTTCATGGAATGTGTCCATTCTCTTAAAAATGAAACTTCCACTTGATCTTCAGTCTCCTCTATGACTGAGAAATTGGTCCCCTCGATTCTGCCATACACATACAAAGCAGTTTCTCAGATTATATTATTACTTCGGTTAGGAAACAGTAAACTTAATTCCAAGAATCATCGTACTTCTGAAAACCTCCATCGCCATTCCCCCAAACAACGTCGAGATACCTGCCAATATCAAATGGTTATTCATATTTAGAATATAGTCAGTCACACATGCCCTAATTGAAAACATCAATTATATATATATATATAACCAAGAGGCAAGTTTTATTAAATTGGCTTGAATTATTTGGATAGAAAGAAAATATATAATTAACTGACTGAATTCAATTTCAAACGTATAGGACACAAAAAAATAGGAAGATTTTGGAGAAAGAAAAGGGAGAAATAAAATTGAAGATTGTAGACATGAGGCTTTCTTAAACTAAATAAAAAAGAGTACAAGCCCAGGAGAAAAGGGAAAAATGAATGAAAGATGAGAGCAAACAGAATATATATATATATATATATCCTAGGATAATACTTGAGTTAAATTCCTTATTATACTTGTTATGCGAAACTCTCCAACTACATACGATCATGTGTCAAACTTTTTTAATAGTTTAATAATAATATTAAAAAACAAGACACATGATCATACGTGATTGAAGAATTTTAAGTTTTGAATATAAGGAATTTGATCTGATAAATATATTTTATATAATTCATTGATTAAATTCTAATAATTGGTTGGGTAATCCATTGAAATCATGCAGGACTTGACTTGTTAATTTAATGTGGAAAGAAAAAGGGGAAAAAAGAATGAAGAGTAAATTAATAACGAAGGTACATACCCTCTATTATGGTTTTGATTTTGAGCTTCGAGAACATTGTCAATCCCATTATAAGAAATTGCAAGGACGTAGCCTTCTGGTCTGGACAACGTGACTTGGGCGATTCCGTTGTCTATCACAACCTGAGAAAATTTAAACACCATTTTTTAAGGTTGAAAAACAAATATTTGCTTTCACACTTTGAATCGACCCAAATTAAGTGACTTTTCAAACCTGGTTATGATGACTTTGATCCAGATTCACAGCAGGAGAAGATGACGCTTTTGTGAGGTTATTCTTAAGTAAATCTCTTCTGCCATTACATTGGGGGGGGGTGTTAGGTCGTCTTCATCATCTCAAAGTTAAAATAATTGTCAAACATTCTTGTTGATCGGTCTTAAAGAATAACGTTTAGTAAAAGACAGGAATAAATTAATATATGATCTCTCTTCCTCTGGTAAGGTCGTTATTTTTTCTTCGTCGTGTTGGAATAAGTGATTGTTTCTTATTCCTCCTATCTAGAAAAGTCGTTTTTGATGACTTGCTTATTGGATATGAACGGAGAGATTTTCCTCCCAAATCCCTATCAAGAAAGAAAAGTAATAGAAAAATATTTTTTTTAAAAAAACAGAGATGAAACAGGTTGTTTAAGACACATATATGGTGGGACTCCAAGGTAATATTGATACGAGGACAAATGTTTTTGTTTTTAAGGAAGGGAAACGAGAGAGACGAACCTACCAAGGAAATACACTTTTCTCCGTATCAAACATTGTACTTCATTTTGTCCTAATTGTAAAACTTTAATCTACTTTGTCTCTCAAATTATAACTTTTAAACTATTCTTATTTTTTAAAAAAATTAAGGAGGTTCAAATTCCATCTAGGTAGGTTCAATATAAATGATTGTAGGTGGTATTTTAGAAAAATTAATACATTTTTTCTATAAGGAATTTAATTATCCAACTCCTAAATTAATTATTAGGGGACTGTAAGGAATCTTTTTTTTTTTTTGCCTATTCTTTTTGGCATCAAATGTTATTGGTTAACTTGTGGGGAAAAGATCCATTTTTCTTCAAAGATGATGGAGATGGACTATTTGATAGCTAATAGTACGCCAATGGAATAGGAAGATGAAGATGAGAGAGATATATAAATATTGGAGTAAAATTAGGAAAAACTCATCAAACAATAAGACAAACTAAATTATAACTTGTATAAAAAAAAACCAGACCCCTCATAAGTTTAAAGCTTACAATAAGGAGTAATTATTAACAAGGGAGTTTTAGGGAAGTTAACACTTATTAAAAAAAACTAATTTAGCCACTTTCCTTAATATTTGCAAATCATTTATCCAACTCTTGTATATGTTAAGAGGTAGTACAATTATTACAATACCTAATTGAGATGTAACCCTCAGAACAACCACTGAAAAGCAAGAAGCAAAGCTGCACAGTCAATCCAAACCACCACATGAAGGAATTACTTCTCTTCATCCTTCAGCAATTAAATATCAAGACCTGCATGCAAACAATTATATATATAACGTACAGGTACACATAACCCCATGAAGATAGGAAAGAGTGTTCAGATATTACAATCATACCCTAAGATGGAAAACAAAATCAATCAACTAATTAGAACCAGAAAGAAAGTTAATTTACCAAGTTCTTTCTCAAACCCTTTCTGCTGGTTTGCTAATAATGTGAAAGAAAATGAAGAATGTGTGTGTGTGTGTGTGTGTGTGTGTGTGTGTTTATGCAGGTTCTAATAGATGCCAAACCAAAACTTACAGAGATGGAAGACAAAACTGACCCGGTTTCGTTTGGGTAAATGAGTTTCTGTCTCTCTGGAACTTTCACATTCGGGTACTTCAAAAACACACAGTTTTAGCCATTTGCGTAAAGCAAAGCGAATACGCTTGCGTGTGTATATATAGCTTCAGATCCTTGTAGCTTCTCTTTTTTTCATTATTATGTTTGACTAATATTTTTACTTGATTGATCGGCGAAATGTACGGGGAACATCTTGCCGAGGAAATGATCAACAAGTTAATCTAATTAATAATTGATTAGACTTATGAACAAGCATTCAAGGGGCAGTATGATATTAAAATTACCATTCCAATCCTTATTATGACTTGTAATTCTTTCTCGATCACATGCTAAGAAATGCACTAAACTGATAATTTTTTTAAAAAAATTTATCCTTAGAGTTTTTTCCCTCTCTGCTTTACATACCATTAACATAACTTTCTCATCTTTCGATTTTTCCAAGGAGAATTAAAAAAGAGTAGAATAGGAAGTGGTCATCAATAGATTGTACAAGTCATTTGAAGGAAATTATCACCTTCCAATTTTAACCTTATTTAAATTCTCATTGAAAAGAGAAAAAGATGAGAGAGATCTGTGATACATGAGAATAATTTGTAAATAAAAAGAGAGATTTAAACAAAAGTAAAATTTGAAAAATTTATCAATTTAATGCGTTTGTGAATTTTTGAGGAAAAAAGATTGAGAAAATGATGTGGAAGTTTGACAAGGACTGAAATTGGTATTAACGAGAATTTTGACTTTGATTCCCTTTTATTGGTATCAATACATAAGATGTGTGTTTTGCTTAAATTTGTGTTGTGCCGTTATACCAAAGATTGACATGATCAATCATAGACTTTTTAATTGACCAAAAAAAAAAATTTGCCCCGAAGAACTTGAAGTCTGATGTAAATTCATGATGTGTACACCTAATTCGCAATTCTAGTTAGAAAAAAAAACATCTGCAGAATTAATTATCATAGACCTAACTTAAAATCATACGCATGGTATACGGTGGAATTTGATTTACCAAACCTACCTACCTTATTAGACAAATATACTGAATAGTGAATCGAAATTTTGAATATTAATTCTTCAACACAAGGGCCGGAATAAAACAGAAAGAACGAACCAAGTAAAGCTCTTTTGAGGACTCAAGTGGAATTATCCTAATTCCTCTATACAGATTTAAGTTGGGAACAAAAAAAATTCAAGATCAATTTTTAAAGGTCTCCTTTTTTTTTTGTTTATATCACCTCTTTCATATTTCCCTGCTCTTGTTTATTTATGAACTCTGATTCTTTGAATTATTAAGGGCTTGTTTACCATCACTTCTTGAAACATAGGTTTTGTCCAAGTATAAAAATTTTTCTGAAAAACTATTTTGGTTACAAAATCTTGGTTTGAAACCTAGTTTTCTCTTTCTTACTTTTTCCTCTTTTCCTACTTCATCTTTTCTAATTTTTTCTTTCTTTCTCTTTCCTCTTTCCTACTTTTCATTATTTCTCTTTCTTCTTTCCTATCCACTTTTTGCCTCAGAATCTGTAAAAGCTAATAACTTCCTAAATATAATTCACTTTTCAAAACCTAGGTTTTTCCTTGGAATATGTAAAAGCTATTTTCCAAAATCTATTCTCCAAAACGTAGGTTTTACCTTAAAATCTGTAAAAGCTATTTTCAAAATAGCTTCCAAACAAGCCATAAGTTCTATGTTGCTATAGAAAGTGGGCGTGGGTCTTTTATAGCTCACCCGAAAGTGATGATCAAGATGCAAATTAAGGAAGATAAGAATTTAAAGCAGGAAAGCAAGATCCCAAACAATAAATTTAAAGTCGAAAAGGTCAAATGAAAAGAGAAATAGAAACACACATTCAATTCGCAATCCAAGACAAACACATTTAATTTAAGAGCGAAATTATTGTACTTATGGAATAAGCATGTCTAAGATATGAATTTAGAAAAAAGATTTGTAGGGTGCCAACACATGTCTAATAATGCAAGACATCGCTAGATCCATTTGGATCTCATGTCCTAGAACAAAGGTTGGGAATGCGGGCCAGCCCATGGGTTGTGGGCTGGCCTGCACAGGTTGGCGGGCAAGCCCGCCAATCCTCTTCCCTAGTGGCGGGCTGGGGTTCTCCAACCCGAGCCAACCATGCCCGCTAACCCGTCAAAATATTTTTTTATTTTATTTTTTATGAAAATAATTTTTTTTCTATTTTTTACCAATTTTTCTCTTATAAGATTGCATATTTTTATGATTCAATTTCCAATCTTATCAATAAGTGTTTACTAATTTCCTAAAAATAGAATTTAATATTACATTTTCCTTTGTAAAAAAATCGGAATTGAAAAAAAGTAAAAAAACATATAAAATAATTTTTAAAAAAATAAAAAAAAGAGCGAGTTAGGTGGGCCGGCTCGCCAACCCGCGGGCTCACCTTGGCAGCCAGCCCGAGCCCGCCAATTTTGACGGGCGGGCCCAACCCGTATTCCCATCCCTACTTAGAACATACACCTAGGCCAGAAGGGTAGCTATGGGTACCCATATGGATTAGTCGGTTGCTCGAATACCTTTTAATAGGATTTAGAAAAATGTGGGACACCGGATAATTGTATAAAAACACTATCAGAAAAATATCATTTAACAAGAGAAAAATACATCGCTAAATAGCTATTTTCCATCAGAAAATTTCCATTTAGCGACGGAAAATATTAGCAACCTCATTTTAGCGACGAAAATAACCATTTAATGATGAATTTTCTGTTTCTAAATAGTATTTTTCTAGTACTGAAAGAAAAATAGACAGTCCATGTTATTGAATTCAAACCACAATGCGAGAAATCAAAAGTAGATTTTTATTCCCTGTATATCATTGCTAATGTTGACGGGGGGCATTCTAGAAATGGTCAAACAAGTTAAGAAAAGCTGATGAAATAATACTGTTGTTGTGTAAGTTGTCAAACAAGTGACGGATCATTTGGTCAACCCTTTTGAAGTTAAGTTACATTTTCTAAGATCTCAGGCTTGAAAAGTCTATGTTTACCGTCGTTTAACATAACTATATATATAAAGCTTCAGTTTTGTGAAGTTTCACCTTTCACCTCTCGTAATCTTAGACTCCTACGTAGTTATTTTAGAATTTTAATAATAAACTAATAATGTTTTTAAATTGTAAATAATATTGGAAAATTTAGTCTTAGATCTCAAATAAGCAAGTTATTTAAGGAATGGTCACATAGATAAAAATATTTAATGAGAGGTCATATTAACAATATGTGGTATTGTCAACACACTGCATAATATTGTTAATACAAGAACCTCATGTTGTCAATTGAAACCTCTCATTGAATATTTTTCTTCATGGGACCATTTCTTAAATAACTTTTTATTTGACGACAACTTAGACTAAATTTTTTAATATTATTTTATAATTGTACTCGTATTTATGGAGGCAATATGCATGGTTGACACTTGACAGCTGTCTCTCTCTTTCTTGTCCAAGTGGTTTGTGTCAGCCCTTGATCTCCTGTTTTTGTTACTTTTGTAATTATGAATTTTGTGATTTTTTTTCCATGACTTGATATTAAAAAAATCAGCAGATATGAGGCCATGCAACATACAATTAATTAAGGGCAATATTGAACCATCTTAGACAAATCCAAATGTCACCCTCTATAAAAAAACAGATTTATTCGCAAATTTTTACATTATATTTTGAACCCGGAATGAGTATGTCTTAACCTATTTCTGACATTGATTGAAATCATTTTCTAAATGATACTACATCAGTTTCTAAATATAAGAGTGAGTTAAATTTTTTTAATAAGATTAAATAAGTTAAATATATTACATTAAAGTATTTATATTTATCATTCTTCGCAAAACCAATTTGTTTGATTTATAAAATATATAATCTAATAATACAGATAAATAAACACTTTTATATAATACATTCAGTTTCCTTAATCTTCCAAAAAAATGTCAACTAACTTTTATATCAAGAAATCACGTCAGTAAATGTGTTGAAGGCACATATGTGCACAAGGGTGTCTACACACACATTTGGGTTGTTCCCTACGAGGAAGTAAGAGATGTTTGCATTGTCAAATTGACGAAAGAGCAAAAAATACTAATTAAACGAAGAGAAGGAGAAACAAGTGTTTGAAACAGCTCATATTAGTTCGAAATTTCACTGCTCTTCACGTTGCCAAATTGATAACATGCAGAGAACGATCGAAAGAGACACTGTACTATGAGCTGGAGATGGATCTGTACCTTTCAGAGGAGGAGAGAAACAAACTGAGCTGTAGAGAACTTGAAAGAGATGACAATACCACTCGTATTTAATTTGTGCGTATCTGAGATTTCAAAGCTCCGTGCACCTGTTTCTGCACGACTATATATGAAAATGAGTTACAACTTTAAACTTTTGAGAGGAACGAAAAAGGAGGTAGAAGAAAACATGCAAGACCAGCTGCATCCGCTCTTATTATAGGGATCTTAGTTGTTTTCAAACGTTACTTTTAATGTTTGCCTTTAAAAATCCGTTAAGAAAAATGAGTTTACAGATTTTGAGAAGAATTTACTGAATTCAAGAAAAATTTATGAATTTCGATATGCTTTTTACGAATTTCAAGATACCTTTTGTCTTGGCTTGTATGCACCGTTAGGGGAAGGTTTTCCAAACATGCACAATATATATATAACCTTAATATATATTTATATACATTATAACATGTTTATTTTGTTTCCAGAAGGGGGCTTCATTTTTATTTTTTATTTCTTAAATTTTTTACTTGGAACGGATTTTTTTTTTTCCAAATAAAGGTTTGACCTTAAACATATCAACCTTTTAAAAGTTGACTTTTTCCATTAATTTTTGCAGCACAGAAAGAAGAATATCATGTAAATTGAATTGGTAAAGAAATAATTATTATATGTATCAAAATAATGAAATAAATCTATCTTCTTAATATATCTAGAAGAATCTTTTTCAAAAAAGACTCCTTATACCATACATTGCATTATTTTCCATTTCTTTTTCCCACCACTTACCCTCATGAAGTGGAGAGGAGAAAAAAACAAAGGCAAACCACTGTTTTATAATTGGCTAAAGTATATTTTTAGTCCTTTATATTTGTGTCATGTTTTATTTTAGTCCTTTAGTTTTAAAAAGTCCACTTTCAGCCTCTCAAACTTAATGTCGTTAGTTTCTCTTAACGGAAATTGCTGACTCATCAAATTTAATTGATGACTGTGCAATAAAACGTTGACAAAGTATACTCACATTTTAATTTTAATTTAATAATATAATAAATTTGATATTTTAAATTGTGTAAAATAAAACATATTTAAAATAACAGCGTTAAGTTTGATAAGTCAGCAATTTCCATTAAGAGAGACTAACGACGTTAAGTTTGAGGGACTGAAAGTGCATTTTTTAAACTTAAAGGACTAAAGTGAAATTTGACGCAAATATAAAGGATTAAAAGTATATTTTAGTTTTTATAATTTGATTAGGTCTAGTTGAAAATCACTATGAGGTGGCAAATTGGAAATAAATATATTATTCAATGACACATGGTAGATTAATAAAATACAAGCTATATATGCTTATATATAATATGGATATGAAAACATGTGAAATATTAGTAAACTTTGATTAATCAAGAACCGGCTTAATTAGACGCTTGATTATATAAAAAAAGCAAAATATGATTACATAATTCACCCTAAAGTAATAAGAAATTGAATTTGGTTCTGGTGCCATTTCTTTCTTTTTTGGATTAAATCTTCGTAATTTCTTGATCTTAAAGTATATATAATTCAAATTAATAGATATTATAAATTCTTATGTGCAAAAATATATATAAAATGCTAGACTGGATCACTAAAAATCAATTGATATAGAGTATTGGGTGCTGCTAAATATATAATACTTCAGAATGTTGGTATACTAAAAATCAAACAATTTAGGATACTTATGTTATCAAAAAAATTATTTCATCTAACTTTATCCAAATAAATCAGGGAAAATAGAAATTAATAAAAAACCAAAAAGAGGCCTCATCCCCCAAACGACATCGTCCTGCGGATGAGCATGCCCTGCTTATTAATAGCTCGGCTTGTGATCTTGACTTGAACTAGTTTCATAAGACAAATTAATGTTGGTTTGAACAAAATATGTTAGTTTTTTATAATGTGGCAATTCTCGCTAAAAAATACTCATGATAATGTTATAAATATGATTACTTTTAATAGAATTATATATTCTTCTGTTTGTACTACTCAGTTTTGAATCTAATTAATTATAATTGACGGGGGACAGTCTAGAAACGGTAAAATAACAATTTGTTAAATCATCGAAAAGAGGAACATTGAGAAACGCTGATGAAATAATATTCATGTGTTGTGATTTAGGCATAGTAACGGATCATTTGGTCAACCCTTCTGATGTTAAGTTACATTTTCTAAGATCTCTGGTTTGAGAAGTCTATATTTACCCGCGTTGAACATAACTATAAAGCTTCAGTTATGGGGAGTTTCACTTGCCACCTATCTTAATTTAATTTAGACACCTATGTAATTATCATAGAATTTTTAATATAAAATTAATAATAATTTATAATTAATTGGCTTTATGATTTTACCCATAATATTATATATGCATGGTTGCCACTTGACAGCTCTCCCCCTCTTTCTAGTCCAATTGGTTGACAGCCCCTTGGTATCTCTTGTTTTCTGTTACTTTTTATATTTTAAAATTATTGATTTTTCTTGCTCAGTGGCAATTAATTTTGTTTACTAAATGAATAAAAACAGTAAGTTGTATATAAAAGAGTATTAAAACTTGTATACACATGAAGTTGTCAATGATTTACCAATTATTCTTCCCCAAATCATGGCACCACTAATAACTCATTCAGCTTGGAAGAATCAAACCATGGATTCTTCCAGAAGTGTTAAGTGCCAAAGCGCACATTTCTAGAGCTTAACTAAAAAGTGAGACTAACTTCTCTACCACCACTAGGGTCTTAATTCTACTCCTTGACCTAAACTAAAACATTTACAATTCACAAACATCCACAAGAGTCTAAATGTCTAATGTCTGCTTATATATATCTTAACAGAGTTTTCGCACCCATTCATTGAAACCATTTTCTAAATGATATATATGTTTTGAAATAAACACACACACATGCACACATTGGGTGGTCCCCTACGAGGAAATATGAGATATTTGCATTTGTCAACTTCAAGAAGGAGCAAATGTTCTTTTCTCTGTTGAACTTTAGGAATTCTGATTCAGACTATTAAACGAAGAAAAACAAGTGTTTGAAATTAGAGAGACTAATTTCTGCGGGTTTCACGGCTCCTGATCTCGTTTCCAAACTGATAATGAACTTGCAACAACACCAACCATAAAAGAAGAAGAAGGAGAAGGAGGAAAACACATTACAAGCAGAGAACACGAAAGAGAAACTATTAGCCTGAGATGGATCTGTACCTTTCAGAGAAGGACAGAGAGGAATTATGAGCTGCAGAGAACTTGAAAGAGATGATATTCATAACACTTGTATTTAATTTGTGAGTATCTGAGATTTCAAAGCTTCGTGTGCCTGTTTCTGCAACTTTAAACTTTTGAGAGTGGAACAACGAATTAGAAGAAAACATGTGAACAGCTACATCAGATCTTATAGGGATCCTAGTTATTTATAGTATGTTTTTTTTTTGTTTCTAGATGCTAGCAGCAGGCTCCATTTTTATTTCTTTGAATGAATTTTTTGCACATAAAGATTTTACCCTAAACATATCGACCTTCTTAAAGCATATGGCTTTTTCCATTAATTTTGCAGCACAAAAGTAGAATATTATATAGATTAAATAGGTAAAGAAGGGATTGTAAGTATCAAAACAAAGAAATATTGTAAATGTAAAAAAGGCTAAAGTATAAACTTTCTCTTCTAGGAGTTTCAATTTAGTCCCTAAGATTTTTTGCATTTTTAATCCATTAGTCTCAACACTGTTAGTTTTAACAAAAGATGTTGATTTGGCAAATTTAATTAGTCGCTTTGTGATTAAATGTTAATAAAATATATTTAAATTTTAACATGTAAATATAATTATTAAAGAATTAAAATTTAAGCATACTTGTAATCCAAAAAAATTAAGCATACTTTTATTAGTATTTAATTCATAATCAACACTAAAAGTAAATGAGCCAGTATTTTCTGTTAAATGAAATTAATATAGTTAAAATTGAAAACTTAAAAATTCATTTTATAAACTAAAGAATCTAAACTAAATTTAATATAAACTCAGAAAGCTAAACAAATACTTTACATATTTAAAAAAATCTAACATAATGCATCGTGTTATTGTAACCGTTTTATTTTTTTGATAAGGTCTAGCAGGAAAAAAACCACTATGAGGTGGAAAACTAGAAATAAAGATTCTGCTAAAACCATCAACAATTTATTTATATAACTTTTCGTAGGTAAAAGTACAACAAGTTACAAACTAATTTACCAAAGAAGTAGTGCAAAAAACTCTTGAAATTACATGTTGTAATAAAAGGCTGAAACTTTTTCTATTTATCGCAAAACCATCAAGTCTTGCGATGAGACTAGTTTAAAGCCACTGGCTTTTGTTGTTTTGGGTCAGCTAATAAAGACGAAAGCACATTAAAGAATCTGGGGTTCTACACAAAAGCCCATGGATCTAAAATGGGCTGAGGGGCATGCTAAATCTGGAGTTTTACTTTGGATAACAATTTTCCCATTTTAGCTAGAACCAAGTATGTAGCTCGACTAATTGAAATTTCATATAAATAAAGGAAATTGAGCGCAAGGCAAAAAAAAACCTGTTCATAGGGAAAATCCACCACATCAAAACTTCAAGTTTCCATAGGAAAAATCATGGGAGAGTAAACCATTTTTTGAACCCATCTCAAGTCTTGTGTTCTCCAAATTATTGTTATAGTCATCCACCAACTCGAAATTGTGAAATGGGAGAGAAGAGAGGAAGACTTACAATGGCGACGGAGAAGATGACACGAGGAGGGAGGGAGAGGGAGAGGGAGGGGGGAGAAGATAGGCAAGTGAGGACAAACCCTATTGGAGATCTGAGAAGACGACGTGAACGAGAAATGGAGAAGAGTGCTATACAGTAGAGAGAGATTTTGTAAGTGAAGGATAAGTGAAGAGGTGGGCATAAAAAATGATGAAGGGAAAAAAAGGGATTTACAACATCCAAATGAAAAGGGTGAGCTGGGTTTTTAAGTGACAAGGAGGATTATCTTTTAATTTGTTGGTTGTTAGAGCAATCAATATAGATAATAAAAGATACTAGCTACCTAACCAAAAGGCGTAGTATATTTATTATCTACGTCGGTTGTAGTCATAACCGATATAATAGTGATTAAACGATTAAAAACTTGTCTGATTCAACCCCACTGGCTTGCAATGGCGGTGATCATATGAGAAGGGTGTTTGGCTGCTCTTCAATTTCAATCTAATAATAGGATTTACCCATTTAAACCTCACATTTAAATGGGTATTACTAATAATTGCAGTATTTTAAATGTTATTTTTATTTTTAACATTTAAAATGAAAAGCACAAAGTACCCCCCACATCAGATTCCCTTTCTTTTTTTTTTTTTTCCCAACTACTTCTCTGCATCCCTCCTCCTCCATTGTCACTTACATCCTCCTCCAACACTTGCAATTCTTGTTAAGGCAATATAAGAAATTCAATTTTGCAATTCTAGATTTAACCTTGTTCATGACATTGCATTACATTTCATCGCGTTGTATTGTATTGCTGTCTCTAAGGATCTAATTGGACAAATCCAGAAACTCAAAATTTGATTCCGTGAGATGAGACGATCGCGTGAACAAGCAAAGCAACCGGGAGAGACCGTGAAGGAGAATTCGACGGTGAAGTTTGCGACATGTGAGTATCCGGCCAGAGGTGGATCAGTAGAAAGTAAGCAGCTCGTCCAATGCTTTGTTTGCACAGAGAGAACGTGCCTGGTGGGAGATCTCTTTTGGCGAGAAGGATTCTTCCACTGAATGAAATGACATCGCCTAGTTAGATTATGAAGGGTGATCGATAAGCATGCCTCGAAGCTATTGAAGCTGAAGGAAAACGATTTTGAATTGATTTTGTGGATTAGCAAGAGGAAGTAGACGAAGATCTTGAGGAAATGTATTTTTCACTAAGCATAGTTTTTCTCCACCAGAGTTAATCATGTTTAAAACTAAAGAGGATATAGAGCATGATAAGACAATACGCATGAGCAGATAATTCATTGCATTCACAGAGTACTGTTACAGCAGTATTTAAATACATTAGTGTGAGAATAAAGGCAGACACGTAGCCCTAGGAAAGGAACATTCTGGAGCTATATTAAACTGGATAAGGCCAAGAGAATTATTTATATCTTGGGCTTTATTTGGGCTTTCCTATATTGGGCTGATTGTGTGCTTCAACAACCTCCCTCAAGCCTGACGGTAATGCAATGACAGTTAGGCTTGTTCGCAGAGTATGATACCGTGGAGCATCAAGAGGCTTTGTGAATATATCTGCAAGTTGGTATTTGGAGGAAAGAGTGGTGATTGTTAGCAACTTTGCTGCAACACGTTCTCTAACAAAATGGTAGTCAAGGTCCACATGCTTGGTTCTAGAATGTAATATAGGATTTGCAGCAAGGTAAGTTGCACCAATATTATCACAGCATAGAGTAGGAGGTTTGGAGAAATAGACACCCAATTCTTTGAGAAGAGACTGTATCCAAATGATATCACAAGTGGCTAGAGCAAGAGATTTATATTCAGCTTCGGTTGATGATCTTGAAACAGTTGGCTGTTTTTTGGAACTCCAGGAAACAAGGTTTGGACCAAAAAACACACAATGTCCTCCTGTAGATCTTCTATCATTAATACAACCACCCCAGTCTGCATCTGAATAAGCAAGTATCTGACTTAAATCATCAGAGAAGGCTACCAAAGATGAATTTGAACTCTTTCGAATAAGCATTCCAAAAGCCACAGTATTTTTCAGATAACGCAATATGAGTTTGACAGCCATCCAATGGGTGTCAAGAGGTTTGTGCATAAATTGGCACACCCTATTTACAGCATATGAAACATCAGGTCTAGTGAATGACAGATACTGTAGGCTTCCAACAACAGATTGATAGAGATGAACATCTTGAAAAGGATTCCCAATAGTAGCTGATAATTTTTCTTTGGAGGACATAGGTGTGGCAACTGGTTTACAATTGTTCATGTTGCATTTTTTTAACAAATCAGTGATGTATTTTCTTTGTGAAAGAAAAAGACCTTCATTGGTAACAAGTGCTTCAACACCAAGAAAATAGCTAAGAGGCCCAAGATCCTTGAAAGGAAAATGCCTTCCCAAAACAGAGATGAAGCGGGAAATTTCATCACTATCAGACCCAGTGATTAAAATATCATCCACATAAATGAGAATATGTATAACAGATGAATGAGATACCCTGGAAAATAGAGAAGAGTCATATTTTGAGGGAATAAAACCAAGCCTTGATAAGCAACCACTTAGTTTAGAAAACCAAGCTCGGGGTGCCTGCTTTAAACCATAAATTGACCGATGAAGTTTGCAAACATAATCAGGATACTGAGGATTTTTAAATCCAGGAGGTTGAGCCATATAAACTTCCTCTTCTAAAATGCCATGAAGAAAGGCATTTTTAATATCAATTTGATTTATGGTCCAGCCAGAAGAGATTGCAATAGTAAGAAGCAGGCGAATAGTAAGAGGCTTAATAACAGGAGAAAAGGTCTCATGAAAATCAATACCCGGAGCTTGATAAAAGCCTTTGGCCACAAGACGAGCTTTGTAGCAATCGATTGTATTGTCAGCCTTGAATTTCGTCCGAAAAGCCCATTTGCACCCAATAATATTACGCAAAGGAGATGGAGGAGGAACCAAACTCCATGTACCCGTGCTGGAAAGAGCATCAAGTTCTAATTCCATGGCTTGTCGCCATTGAGGAAATTTGAGAGCTAAAGCAACAGAAGTAGGAGCCTCGGGAACCTTAGACACAGTAGTAGTCAAGGCGTGAGAGAGAGGCCATCGTATGGTACCATCCGTAAATTCTTTTGGCTTTAAAGAATGGGTGAGGGTTCGAGTGACCATACGGTGAGGACGAGCACGAGAAGGAGAGAAAGTGGGTGAAGAGAGAGGAGCAGTTGGAGAAAGTGGGGGAGAGGGTGAGGTAATGGGACAGTCTGAAGAGGAAGCTGACAGGGGCGTTGAATTAGGGGAGGAGGTAGATTGAGAAATAGGTGGCTGTGGAGTAAAAGGCTTTGAGAGAGTTGTTGAGTGTGGGCCAGGGTGAATAGGAGTAGGTGTGAAAGGACGTGGGCTTGGGTTGGATTGAGGCATGGGTGAAAAAGAAGGTAAGTGGACAATGGAATAATTGTTGGGTTGGTTGATATTTGGATTATTATTATTAGTGGGGGAAGAAGGAAAAATTTGTTCATCAAATACCACGTCTCTGGAGATATATGTTCGACCAGTCTTGGGATCAAAACAAATATAGGCATGATAATCAGTGGCATAACCAAGAAAAATGCAAGTGATGGACCTTGATTCTAGCTTTTTTTTTCGCATAAGGCCTCAAATTGGGCCAACATGCACATCCAAAAATCTTGAGAAAGGAATAATCAGGATTGTAGTTAAAAGAGGAGTTGAAAAGGGGATTTGTAATTGAGAGAAGCAGATGGAATACGATTAATTAAGTACACTGCAGTAGCAAATGCATGACACCAGAATTTTTGAGGGAGAGATGCATGATGAAGAAGAGATAAACCAGATTCAACAATGTGTCTATGTTTTCCTTCAACAGAACCATTTTGTGCATGGGAGTATGGAGCTGTAGTTTAATGGATAATGCCAGATTCTTGAAGAACTTTATGGAGGCTTTGAAATTCCCCACCTCCATCTGTTTGTAGGAATTTAATCTTAGAATTAAACAGATTTTCAACTTGTTTCTGGAACTGAAGAAAAACCTTAGTGATATCTGATTTAAGTTTGAGAGGATAAAACCAAGTAAATTTAGTGTAGTCATCAACAAAGGAAACATAGTATCTATAACCCGAAAGAGACAAGACTGGAGCAGGTCCCCATACATCACTAAAAATAAAAAAAAAGGGGTTGGGGTGATATAGAGCATGATAAGACAATACGCATGAGCAGATAATTCATTGCATTCATAGAGCATTGTTACAGCAGTATTTAAATACATTAGTGTGAGAATAAAGGCAGACACGTAGCCCTAGGAAAGGAACATTCTGGAGCTATGTTAAACTGGACAAGGCCAAGAGAATTATTTATATCTTGGGCTTTATTTGGGCTTTCCTATATTGGGCTGATTGTGTGCTTCAACAAAAACATTATCACTACTAAATATGGATAGCTCTTCAAGTGGGTATTCAAACTTTGGTTAGTCACGTAATGAGAGACTAATTTCTTCCGTTAGATTTAAGATTCAACCCGTTTGTATAAGGACAGGTTTTAACTTGATGGCCATGGTTGATTATTGGTCAATGAGGTATTTGTACTAGGATAAGCAATTTTTTTTGTAAGGACATATATTGTTTCACCGGAGTTAGTTATGTTCAAGACATTATTAACACTAAATGTAAATACTCTTTTTAGGGAGAATACAAATAATAGTTTGTTATATAGTAAATGGCTAACTCTTTCCGATAGACCATCCCCATTGATACTTGGATAAGAAATTGAAGCAGCTATTTATGTACACACGCGCGCCGCGGGCTGCTAGCCAGTTGTTATGACAAAATTTCTCTCACATTAATTTGTATTTACATTGCAAAAACATTTTAAATAAGTTAAAAAGGCTAATTCAAAAGGCCCACACACAAAAGGATTAAATTGCTAGAAGGAATATAGAGGCACATGGTATAAAAGAAGACGGGAGGAAAATTCTTGCTAGATACTAATAAACAAATTAATTAAAATTATACACACTTCACTCAATCCTAAATATAGGAACTAGATAATCAATTTTGCGAAGATTAATGAAGTTAGTTTAGTTATTTGTTAAAAGCTGTGTGTTAGTATTTCAAAATATCCTTTTAATCATCCTATGAACCCCCTTAATAAATTCTAATGTTAAAAGTAATTTGGAGAAAAAATTATAAATTTGAGAGATACAGTGAATTGCAATAGTAAACTTAGGACCAACAGACTTCACCAACAGACTTCTTTAGTGGTTTCTACATTTAGAATCGGAGAGAAGAGTACCGTATGTTGACCAAAATAAAAATGCAAGATTGTAGATGCTCCAATAAACGGAGAAGCCCATGCCTCTCGTAAAAGTTAAAACATGTTCATGTAATAGCTGTATTGACAAACTTCGATCAATGACCAAAATTTGTTTGAGAGCACAGAAAAAGCTAGTGCAGAATCTGAATGTGCCTTCATGAACAATAATATCAAAGTAATTGATCCGATTCATTGAATTAGAAAATTATTAAACCAAGCTCAAATCCAATATCCAACTTTTTGTATGTTTGTGGCTCAACACTTGCTCAAGCAAGTATAATCTTGTTCCTGTCAGCCGAAAAAATACAAATTCCAGTCGATACATAAAAGTGATTAAAATTTGGTAAATGTAGAAAAAAAATGAAATTTGAAATTCGACTTATATAGTGTATATATACTAGCAAAGCCTTTTTTTAATAATACCAACATCAACCTAATACTCGTATTATTAATTATTAAACAGACAAATCCAGTGGAATGAAGTTTTCACTTAGATGAATGAAAGGTCAGGACTGATTGATCGATCATTTCATCAATCAGTTTATAAGTACAATTATATTCTTCCATTCTCCGAACTACGTGTTGAATTAATGAGACACATCATATACATACAAATACTCATCATAACCATTAGTGAGAAGCTTGTGCCTCAATGAGTGTAAGCAAGTAAAAGCACTCCATGCTATAAAGCATCAATACAGTACATGTACCTATATAGAAATATAGAATAGAAGTGCTTAGAGTTTTTAACATAAAAAGGACAGAGGTCCCACTGTTGTTTGCACTAACTTGATCTTTTATGCTTTACTTCTTCATTATATTAAAAGGATTATTGGAGGGGTAAATGTTTTTTTATTGGTGTTGAGAAGAAAGATATTATTTGTGATGCATATGGTTTGTTTATAGGAAAAATTACACACAAGTTTCAATTAAAAAAGAAATTAATATTAGGTTTTGAGAAATCTTTAAATTATTGTCAAATCGTTAGGGACATGAGGGTGAGAGTTTGCAATTGTGAAAAGACTAGTTTACCTTCACCGTAAAAAATTGACTTTCAACTGTGATAAAAATTACAGTTAAACGGCAATGATCTTACATACTTTAAACATATATTTAAATATATATATATATGTATGGTCAAAAAATAACTTGGACTAGATTAGTTTGAGGCCCAGCAGCCAAGACCAACCCAAGACGCCGCATACCAAGAGTTTCAATGGGCCAGCACCTAAGGAGTATGTGGAACCACACTCAGGTCTCGTGTTCATTGTTGGCTCCCAGCCCCCAACATCAGATCAGGCAATTAGGATACAAAGATCCATCAATTATTAGCCCAAGATTCTCGAATGTCGTTAAATAGACAAAAACACACAGGCTACCGACTATTGAATTTGTTCTCCCCTCCTATGCTATCAAGCTTTCTGTACTCACGAACTTCATTATCTATATGAATCCCCTTTTATTTTCTTTATCCGCTTTGCTTTAATAGCCGTAGTCATTTTTTATGCTCTTCACACTGTTGATTGCCCATATTCACTCAATTTAAATTGATCTTGATTTCTCACTGAAATTTGCTCAAACAATATATGTAATATTCTGCTACATAATAAATTATAGAGATTTATATATTTTTATATCTATATATACATATGTATAATATTATAAGAAACTAAAGATAAATCGAATGATAATTTTATTATATATGTTTTTGCATTTTATTTTATATAATATGTTATTGATTGGACAAAAATTTATATAGACTTATATGATTATTACTTTCATAATTTTTATTTAAAAAATATTATTTTTAGGTAATTAAAAATATTATTTTTAATATAAATTTTTTTACAAATAAAATAATTATTAAACCTTTTTTATCTTTAGCTGTGGTGCAGAAAGTATGGCCTTTAGCAATGACTCATAAAGTCATCGTCAAAAGGTAGACTTTCAATGGTGACTTTGTAGTGCTTATTATTAGTGGTATACTAACTTTCAATTAAGGCGCATTGACTTGTAGCATTGTAACTTGTCATTTCCTAATTTGTGGTACTAACTTGTTATTAGTCATATGCTAATTTGTTAATTGACACGACTTGATTTGTATTGATTTTCTTAGCATATTGATTTGTCAATTCATAAATGGTCATCTTTTCTCAATTCTAATACATCGTTTACAAGTCAACATGAAATTGACAATAATTTAAAGATTTTCCTGGACTTAATAGTATTAAATTGTTTTACTTAAAATAACCTGTATGTAATTTTCCCTTGGTTTGAGTTACTTTTATTGATTATACATACAATGATTACACACACATGCACCGCATGCACTGCGGACTGTATCGGTGTTCTTTGTTCCCACCTTTTGGGTATCACCCTTGGAATATTTACTTATGTGGTATAGATAGAAAATATCCATAAAATCAAAAAATTAAGCCCATGAGAGAGACATAAAACGAATGCTTGAACAAAACAAACGAACGGCAGCGATTCCTTTCGTTGATAAAAAAGTAAGCTACAAACCGGAGTACTTCAGCTTCATTAAAACAAGAACTTATGAGCAACACATCCAACTTTAATCTGGCGAATCGCTGTTATTAAGGAAACATGTATAAAAACAAAAACGGATTCAGAACATCCACATTTTGGTTATGGATGTATATATATTGTGATCTTCACGCACGAATTAATCGCTTTCTTCATCAGGAAAAAACGAAGTGAAAGACCACGTAACAATGTCATGGGCC
>JANTPZ010001706.1:0-51235 GCA_025593235.1 Vachellia pachyceras | reverse complement strand
GACCCCAAGAACACAACCCAATTTCTAGTTCCCGCCATGAAAAATGTCCAAGCTTCTCTCGCAAAACACAACCTCGATATCAAAATCTCATCTCCAGTTGCCCTCTCGGCGCTTCAATCTTCATACCCGCCTTCATCGGGAGCTTTCAAGTCGGAGTTGATCGAACCCGTAATCAAACCCATGCTGGATTTTCTCCGACAAACCGGTTCGTACCTCATGGTGAACGCTTATCCGTTTTTCGCTTACGAAGCAAACTCGAACACAGTCTCGTTGGACTACGCACTGTTCAAACAGAACCCGGGAGTCGTGGATTCGGGTAACGGGTTGCGATACATGAGTCTCCTCGAAGCTCAAATCGACGCCGTCCACGCCGCTATGTCAGCTCTCAAATACAACGACGTAAAGATCGTGGTCTCCGAAACCGGTTGGCCCTCTAAGGGAGATAACAACGAGATCGGAGCTAGCATGGACAATGCGGCGTCGTATAACAAAAACTTGGTCATGCGGGTCTTGACCGGGAATGGGACCCCCTTGAGGCAGAATAACCCGCTCAACGTCTTCCTGTTCGCTCTGTTCAACGAGAACCAGAAACCAGGTCCGACGTCGGAGAGAAACTACGGGCTGTTCTATCCCAGCGAGCAGAAGGTGTACGACGTAGCACTCTCGACTACGAATGCGTCACCCGCGCAATCTAACGTGAGCAAAGCGCAGACACCTGTGACCGGATCTCCGGCAGCGAGTCCATCGGGCGGCCAAACGTGGTGTGTGGCGAACGGCAAATCCGCGACGGAGAAGTTGAAGGCGGCCCTAGACTACGCATGCGGAGAGGGAGGGGCGGATTGCCGTCCGATTCAGCAGGGTGCCACGTGTTACGATCCGAACACGTTGGAGGCTCATGCTTCCTACGCGTTCAACAGCTATTACCAGAAGAAGTCACGTGGCGCCGGAACGTGCGATTTTGGCGGTACGGCCTTCGTCGTCACACAGCCTCCCAGTAAGTGGTGTCGTATATCTTGTAAACTTGAATGCATAATACAGAACAGTATTAATTTAAATATGAAGAATAGTGATATAAATAAATGACAAAAAATTGTATTTTTTGGTTGCAGAGTTTGGGAATTGCAACTTCCCCACGGGACAGTGATGGAGGTCGGAGTTATAGAGGCTGGATGGTGGAGGGAAATTGAATTTCAGTTGATAGTGTGTATCTATCTATACATGTATGAGGACATTTTTTATCTACATAAATAATATATATGCATGGATTGTATTTGGTATAATATAATATATTTATTTTACGAAATCCAGCCGACAGCCTGACAAAATAACTTTAGTTGGATATTGGATGGCCGTCTTGGGGCTTGTTTGGTTAATCCGTTGGAAGAACGGCCACAGATTCTGAGATAAATATGTGAAAGAAATTTTGTTCCTGTAAACACAGGAATGGCTTTTAAATGCCCAAACGGGCTATCCAAACAAACCTTTGACATACTATACTGGTTCTTCTCCTTGTTTGGAGGTAGAAGCAACCATGCCGTTTTGCAAATCCTTTATCTGGGTAAGTTGATTCTCCTGCTATGCCTGCTATGCCTAGGGGCATAGTTAGGGAATTTTTTTTTTTGAATTACATGGCAAACCAAAGCTTGGATTAAAGAAAAATTAGGAAACGTCATGAGCAACTTGACCAGTTGGTGAACATAAATGGGCCTCCGGCCCGGAATCTAGAGAAGGTTGTACATGTACGTTTGTATACGGCAGGTTAAGCTTGATAGCTCACTTGCTATAAAAAAAAAAAAAAATTATGCACTTGTGTGCGAAACACGTGTCCGTTAAAAAATTGTTGAGAGAATGCATTTTGATAGAATATATTTGTATTTAGATAAACACTATATTTAAAGTGTATTTATTCCATCAAAAAAATTTTTAAAGTGTATTTTAAAAGAATGAGTTACAGAAAGTCAGAGCCTTCAAACTAACGGATTTTCGGTTAGTGATGTGGCGTGCTGTGGAGCAAGCTAAATTTTTTAACTAAACATATATATGTTTCCACCAAAGGCAACGTGTTTAAGTCATGACTAGACATTAATCGTGGGCTCTAAACTTTTTTTTACAAAAATGTGAGCTAAACTTGAGTAGAAGCATAGTAAGATTTGGGCTTGAGCCCATGTAATTGGCCCAGGTCTTGGGTGCAACGATGGAGGTGGAATATGCTTAACAAGAACAGAAAAACAATGGTGGGCACAATTGGTAGGGGTTTATGTCCCTTAACCAAATTGTTTGGGATTTGATTTCTAACTTTGGGTATAGAGCTGATCATGTTGGGAGGAGTCTACTCACTTTGTGTGTGCTCAATAACTCTGATAGAAACTAGTCACTGCTACCGGCGGCGGATATTATGGGAGAAAAAGAAAAGAAAAATAAAAAGATCTTTATGACGGTGGCTTTTAAATGGAGTTGCGACACAAAATGATTTTGGGTCGGATAGAAAAAGCGGGGGAGCGAATCATGTTTCTGGCGTTAATTAGACTTCAATTCAAGAGAAAGTAAAATCCTTCCTTCGTCAAAGAAAGGAAGAAGAAAGTGAATCCAAACAAAACAAAAATAAGGAGGGAATGCCCAAGGCGATGCTCATCCCTTTCGTTACTTTCTTTCCTGTCTACGCTTTCGAGCTTCCATGCACCTGTCTCCCCTCTCTTCCCCAAACCTCTTTCAAACTTTTCCACTCGCCTATCCATTTTTTTCTCTACCTTGGACGCTATCCATATTATCGTGTGTCTTACTTAATAAATGAATGGAAAATGCAATTTTTTCAATATCATCTACTGATTATGTTGTAGTTATGTGAGAAGAGTTTAGTCTTAACTTATTTGAACTTGCTTATGTGAGGTCATCCCAAATACAGCTTTTATCTCTTAAACGTGAAATATTTTATTTTTTGAAAATATCACCATTACTTGCATACATTACAAGGTTTTTATCTAAAGGCATTCAAGATAAAAAAATAATATTTTAGAAAAAATCAACTCTTATCTATTAAAAAAAAACTAACCTAACTGGTTTTTTAAACCTTCCTAGATCAGTTTTCTAGATTTATACTAAGGGCAGCAAGTGGTAACTTCGAATAACCCAACCCGTAGAACATACTGTGTCTATTTAAGAACACGGTAGATAAGTACTTTTACGTAAGTCTAGGTAAATATGTGGAAGAAACTATCTTGTTTTACGGAAAAACACTATTGAATATGCTTTTGAAGAGTAAATTAGTTTTTCTAAACATGCACACTGTAGACAGATCATGAAGGGCCAATTTTCATCAATTAGAATTAAGTCTGGTAGGTCTCAAGGCCTTGTAGTCTGGTTGTATAATATCTCTCAAGTGGGAAATCACGGGTTCGATCTTGCCTTTATAACCTCTATTATTAGTGTCTGCTTCTTTAAATTAAAAAGAATTTAGTCTTACAGAAGAAATTAGATTCTCACACTATAAAAAATTAAGGTTTAAAATTCAAAGTTTAGTATCCAGCAATTATTCATAAGATCATTTTCAATATGAAAATATGTAATATGTGTAGCTAGCGAAGACTTCAACTTTCACGTAGAGGGTACACATATACCTTCAAAATTAGCCGGTTAAGAATTGAAATCATGTTTAAAAAATAAAAAAAAATCTAATCGTAATATTTTGAAAGGATAAAATATACTTTTGGTCCTTTATGTTTGTGTCAAGTTTCATTTTAGTCCTTTAAGTTTAAAAAGTGCATTTTTAGTCCCTCAAACTTAACGCCGTTAGTTTCCCTTAACGGAAATTGCTGACTCATTGAATTTAATTGATGACTGTGTAATAAAACGTTGACAAAGCATACTCATATTTTAATTTTAATTTAATAATATAATAAATTTGATATTTTAAATTGTGTAAAATAAAAAAGATTTAAAATAATAGCATTAAGTTTGACGATGAGCCAGCAATTTCCATTAAGAGAGACCAACGACGTTAAGTTTGAGGGACTAAAAGTGCATTTTTTAAACTTAAAGGACTAAAGTGAAACCTGACGCAAACATAAAGGATTAAAAGTATACTTTAGCCTATTTTAAAATTAAATATCAATATCTATAAATACGTTTGCTACAATTATTAAACAACATACCATCGAAATTATAAATAGGATAAGTCATCGAATTGCAACATTCATCACGAACAATGAACATAACGTATAAAGCTGGCTGGGGATTAAATATGTTATGCAACTTGAGATGGTTAAAATGTATCGGGGCATTATTTTCGGGTGGTGACATGGCGTCAAACTAGTGGTGGAGAAATAGGCTTATCCTGAACACGACGCCACACTGGACCATATCCCAAAGCAATCAAGGTGGGGCCACCTCCCCCACAACCCAAGGACCATAATTTTTAAAAAAGCAAAAAAAAGGAGTCAAAGGGTATTGAAATTTAAAAAAAAATATTGTCCGAAAAAAATGTCATAAAAGTAAATGACACGCGTCGGTGGGAGGAGAATTGGCGGGAAGTAAGAGGCAGGTGACCGCGTACAGGTGGCAGTTAGGGTCACGAGTGGAGAGAGAATACGCGGTGAGAGAGGGGGCCCCATCTAGATCCCGCACTCTGTCCTCCACCCAACCCAACACCGAAACGTGGCACCAGAGCCGGTTGGGTTAGGGGTCGAACCGGCTTCCTCATCCAATACGCATGGCTTACGTGCCACCCCCCAAATGGGTGGGACCCACTGCACGCCTTCCCAGATCCTCAGCTCTGCGAACCAAGGTGAAGGGGATGAGAGAAGGGGAAGGCCTGCAAAAACATATGTTGTTGCAGCGTTGCCCGATAGGGATTGGATGTCGGCGGGACCCACATATTTCCTGAAATGTCATTTGAGTCCCCATCCCCCCATTTGAGAAACGTAGAGGGAAAGACTATCCGAATCAAGCTAAGCATTTCTAAGAATAATGGAAGCAGGATTAGTAGAAGGCTTTGAAAGCGATTCATCAAAACAAACCTTTATTACGTAAAGTGGAAGCTTCTTTTTTTGAATGAATTAATGTACAAGAAAATAAAAATTTAAAAAAATTGGGAGGCCACAAGTATTTGTTTAATTGAAGGAGTAATGTGAAATTTAGTAGTTGTAATTGATTTTAATGGAGATTGATATAGATATGAAAAAAAGAAGAGGTCAAAAAATAATTCTATGGGTTACATCATGAAAATCATTTTTACCCATTTTGAATTCCATTTTCATTTCCAATTCCACCATACCAAATATAGGAAATGAATTCAATTTTCAATTCCACTATCCAATTCCACCCCGCCAAACATGGCATTAGACTGAACGATAATAAAGAAAGGAAAAATACGCCCAGTAAATGATCAGCGCTCCCTTTGTTTTTCAATTAGTTATTAGCAAGAGTTTTTTTTTTAAAATCATTTCTCTCGTTATATTTATTATAATTACTCTTTATGGGAGTCCATTTAATATATGTAATTACTCCCTAGTAATGTATCATTTTTCCCAAATGAATTTAGCTAAATTATAGAATCACACACACACACAAAAAATTCAATGTTATAATTAAAAAATTACATTTTTTAAGAAAACTATACACATTTATTATAATTAAAAAATTATGTTTTTTATTTATTCAGATTAAGTGAGTAGTGTTTACATGAAAAATCTTAAAACTCGTACTTGCAGAGATGGGGGTATTTAAAAAATAGCCGTAACTTTTGAATCTGTTTGGTGCCGAGTCCTCACTGTCCAAAAATTCGCCAACAACGACCATATAAATTATATAAACATAGTTAATGGTATATAAATTATATAAATATAATTAATGGTATATGTACAGACATTTGAACATATATTTTGCATGTTTCGAATCGATGAAAAGTTTGGTCAACCAAACAAAGTAATAAGAATATTGAAATTACAAAATAATGATACTTCCTCCCACCATAATTGCTAGAGTTATATAACTTATACACTAATTCTTAAATTAGGCAAGACATTATTGGATTTGTTTCGTGTAGCGTTTAGAAAAATCAAATACACGTTATACAGTGTTTTTCCTTAAAACGAAATAATTTTCTTTACATATTTACCCCGTCTTATATAAAAATACTTCTCTATCGCATTTCTAAACGGACACATTATATCATGACAAACATCATGAAAGGGCTAAATCAATATTTACTTTCTAAAATTTGGCCAAAAAAATATTTACTTTATAAAATAAAAAAACATTTCATATCGAGGGGGAATAACAAGGTTAAATAATGAAAATATTTTATAAGTTGGGACACGATTTGCAATGCATTATTCGATGTATTGAAGGGAATTTCTTCTTTGTCAAGAGTATCAAGTTTCTTAAGTAATTCGAATAATGCTACACCAAACATATTAGTTAAGGAGTTCTCTCTTTCACACATGCAATGTGATCTTTTACAAGGGTATTTTAGGAAAACTATATCATATTTGCCATGACTAATTGGGAAAACTATATCATATTTAATGCTGGCACGTGAAATATGGAGAAATGATTGGAATTATTACGAGGAGGGGGTGGGTTTGTTTGGGGGAGGGGGAGGAATGAAAAGATGCAACGCACCGCATTATTAATGGAAGTGTGTTGATTATTAGCGAGGGAATCCAAAGTCCACAGATATTTCTTTTTTTTAAAAAAAAAGGAGTTTTAATGGGGTCATGTGAAATTAATGATATCTCACCCTTATCATATTATATAATTAGAATTTATATTAATTCATGTGCTGAGTTTTGATTCATCCCACTTTGGCTTTTGATTCTTCGAATCCATTACATGATGCGCACTAATGTATAAATATCTTGCCTTATTATTGTTATTAGTATGCACTAATCGTTCCAATAACATGTCGGTCAATAATTATTAAAATGGGGGAGAAAAATATCAATAAAATGTAATATATATATTCTTGACATTAATATTGTCACAGTCTGACATGTTATAATTTTTTTTAAAATATCGTTTACAAGGTGTGTTTGAGAATTCTGTTAGGAGAAAGATATTTATAGAATTTGAGGTATTTTACGAATTTTAAGATGGTTTTATGAATTTCAAAATGACTTTTATTGATTTCAAAATGATTTTTACAGATTTCAAAATGATTTTATCTCAATTTACGTGAACCAGTGAAGAAGCAGTGTTTCAAATAAACAAAGTATCGGTTAAGATAAAAGATCATATAGTACGGTCATTGAAATTTGGGTTTGTGTTGAATCATCTTTACAGGAAAAAAAATCATACTTTTAAATATAATACAATTAATAACCTCACAATTCCCTCGCGACCCTTTTTCATGGTTTTTTTTTTGGTCATATAAGTGATTTTACAATTTTTGACCACGTTATTCTCACACTACCTTGATCAAAATATAAATAATCACTCAATCATGTGCATTTAGATGAATAAATATGAAATCAAATAAGGGGAAAATTTACAATCAAGTCAAGAATTAAAGAATTAAAGAATAAAATATTTTCAAAAGATTCATAAGAGTACTGTAATACCCCAGGAGCAGCTGATGATGTTGTTAGTAAAGGCTGATAAGGTTGTTAATGACAATCGCAGCAGCTACTCCTGAAATTTTATAATAATTTTATGAATCTTTTGAGACATTTTATCATTAATTCTCTTATTTAAAATTTGATTGTAAATTAAAAAAAACTCATGGCTTGATGCTTGGGAGGTGCGGTAATGTGTGTGTTTGGGAAGTCCGTTGGGAGAAATAAGTTTACAAATTTCGTTATATTTTACGGATTTCAAGATGATTTTATAAATTTTAAGATTATTTTAATAAATTTTAAGATAGTTAATATACATTTCAAAATAATTTTATATTGAGATATGTTTACGATTTGAATTACGGTGTCATCAAATAAATAAATGCTTACAGATGCCAATCAAAATAATTAATGAGGGAAGAGATTTTATATCCTGAAAGAGACCACACCTAAACCGAAAGTGCACCGACCAACGCGCCTCTCATTTGCTCAGGAATATCACGGATAGGTATACCTCGAATAATTCCCCCCATTGGGCCCTTTCGTCTTTTCACCAGACCACGGAAAATTGTGAAATCACATCATCTTTGTTATTCCTTATTTTTTTTTGCCTGGATGTTATTCCTTATTTATACAGTCATGATGTATAGTTTTCAAGACAAACGGTTGGATTAAATTTTTTTTTTACTATTATAATATTAATTTTATTTTTAGTTACTAGTTATTTATTCAAATATTTGAAAAAGTAATTTAAGCTGACATTTGGACTTCTCTTGGCGCGTTATATTTTGTCGCTTTTTTTTTTTTTGCCGAAGTTATATTTTGTTGTTGCATTTGAGAAAATGTCACATTACCATTTTGAATATACCGTTTCTTGTCCTTAATTACTTTTTTTTGACAGAGAAAACTAAATAAACGAGTTTAGAATATATCTTATGAAATATTTATATTTATAATTAGATTACATATCAATTTATAAATCAACTAAATTAGTTTAAGAAAACATGATAAATATATCAAGATATTTAATTTTCTTAATCTTCATAACAAAATCAACTTACCAAAGGTTAGAGGTGGTAAAATGTTTTACTAGCCTGAAAAACTAAAAAGCTACAACCAATGTGCTCAATTTCAACATAATACGGTTAGACATATCATGGTTAAAAGAGTTAACATTATTGTTAGTTTTTGCAGTTGATTGAATTTTGATATTAGTTCATGTGGTTTTAAATTATTGGTTTGATTCATGGTAGTTCCAGAAGAACTTGATTTAAACTTTTAATTTAAATATATGCTCCAAAACTAAAACTCATAAAAAACATATGGATCAATTATTAAATGATAACCCGAATTAAAACTAAACAAAATTCAACCCAATTATAATACTATAATTAACTATTATTAAAATATAAAATATTTCTATATAAAATTTTTAAAAATTAAGATTAAAATATTAAAGTATCAATTCTCAGATAAACGTGCATAAACTATACAAAACAAAGATGTACATCTATTTGTCCCCCTTTTAACTTAAATTGACTCCGTTTGGAAAAGCGGTAGAGAAGTATTTTTATACAAGTCGAGGTAAACATATAGAGGAGATTGTCTCATTTTGTTAAAAAACACTGTTAAACATATTTTTATGTGAGAGTTAAATGTTTTCAAGCAAGCACACCATAGAATTAAACTATATCTATTATGAAAATAACAAAAAATGTAAGATATTGAGATGAAAGAGATGAAGAAAGACAAGAGAGAAATTCTCATTGATACTTTCAACCTTTGGTATATGCCCACTATTTATAAGCTACAACCTGACAAGAGTTACAATAAAGGAGTACATTAACATAATTGTAGAATATTAAATTTTTGTAGGTTATGTACATTAATCCTACAAAACTCCCAACAAACCATTCATATAATATGTTATATGGCTTTAAACGTAGAATTTCAAAAGGTAAATCTTAAGGGATTATGAACATCCACACTAATATTGTAATATTTATAACAATATCATTTCATTCCTGGGAGAAAAAATAAATAAATCCAACCCTAGTAATTGCTCAAAATTTTTAGATGAACTGACTAAGTAACTGACTCATTGGTTCACTAGTCTAATCCACTGAATCGAGTCGTCCTCCATATCAGTGTAAGAATTAAATTATCAGGGGACATGAAAGAATTAAATTATCAAATTAATTGGTGCCGTTTGGTAAATTACCTTAAACATTTATAATAACATCCAACAATATTTTTATGTAAAATGAGACAATCTACTCCATATATCTATTTTAATTTATATAAAAGTACATATAAATACTTCTCCACTGCGTTACCAAACGATGATCGATAAAAACAAAATCTACACCTACCATTGGATGGTCTCACATTCCATCCAGATTTAACCCAATTTTTACTTCATTTTTATTACTTAAAAGGCGTTAATTGAAGTACTGGCATGAGAGAGAGAGAGAGAGCCATTAGAACCACAGGGAGGGAGGGAGAAGAACCCAGAGGCCAGGTCAGAGCGAACAGCGAAAACGTACTCTACTTCTCTTTCTTTTTCGCGTACTCTTTTTTTTTCTGGGGTAAATAAATGCTTTTGCAGAATAATGAAAATGCTTCCCTTTATTTTTATTTATATTTGTGTAGGTAGAAGATGATGGTGCCGTTGAGGAGTTTGTGCCTTCCTGTCTCTCTCTCCTTCCAACCATTTCCTTCTCTACCTTTCCTTTTGTTTCCCTTCTTCTGATTCCTCGCCATAATCTTCAATCCCTCAAGAACCTTATTCCGATTTCTCTCATATACTCTCGCAGATTGAAATGCCCATCTGCGATTGAATCATCCACAGGCCTGAGATTGCCTTTCTCGATAGCCTGATTCTGGGTTTGTTTGTTTGTTTTTGGTTTATCTCCCTCCACAGCTTTTTTAGTGTTTCCTGAGGAGGATTCTTGGAGAACATGAGGAGGGTTAGAGGAGCCGCCGCTGTCAAACAGGTGGCGGCGATGACGGCGGCAGTTGAACTCGATGGATCCGGTTCAAGGGCGGTTTTAAAAGAGCCAAGGTTCCGGGGCGTGAGGAAGAGGCCATGGGGTAGATTCGCCGCCGAGATCAGAGACCCCTTGAAGAAAGCTCGTGTCTGGCTAGGCACCTTTGACTCCGCCGAGGAAGCGGCGCGGGCCTATGATGCGGCGGCGATAGCTCTCCGTGGACCGAAGGCGAAGACTAATTTCCCTGTATCCCCTTCATTTTCGCCGTTCTGTTACCCCACCACCAACCCCAACGTCAACAACGACGTCTTAGATCACCGGTTGCGCGTGAACAGCGCTTTCCAGGAGCACCAGATTAACCCTCAGAGACCAGCCACCAGTAGCATGAGCAGCACATCCTTCAGCGGGCCACGGCCACCATCCACGTCGGTTCCGGCGGCAGTAAAGCGGAAATACCCCCGGATGCCGCCAGTCACGCCGGAGGATTGCCATAGCGACTGCGATTCCTCGTCCTCAGTGATCGACGGCGATGGCGACTGCGAGGTTGCTGATTTCACCTCGTCGTCGTTCCGTCAACCGTTGCCTTTCGATCTCAACTTCCCACCGTTGGACGTCGCGAGCGTGGAGGGAGACGATCTTCACTGCACCGCCCTTTGCCTCTGATCTCGAATCAAAGAAAATGATTCTTATTTTTTTTTCTTTACCCTTATATTTTTGTTCCCTTTTTTACGCGGAAAAAATCCCAAAAAAAAAAGAAAAATGAAAAGATGATCGGATACGAGATTATGATGGTATGACCTTATTTCTGTGAGTGTAATGCTTCTGCCATGGTGTTCCAACAGGGGTATTGATCAATGCTCTTCTCCTTTTCTATTCAAGAGGAAAAAATTGAAAAAAAAAACACATCACGATCTATTTGTTACTGAAGAACTTTATGGATTAGTGTTTGTGGTTTCCCAATGTGGGTGTTGTTCATTCCAATTTTCTGCAGCTCCTTGTCTCTCTTATCATTATGTATATATAATTTCTAGTTGAGAAATTCAGGGCTAGCTCTCTTGCACGTATTTTTCGTCTCTCTTGGATTTCCTGGAAAAATAGATTCCATTTCTGGTTCGATTTCCTTTTTGCCTCTGCTGATCTTAACCGTTGCGTAATGGGATGATATATAATAGTGTTGTTAAATGTTTCTGGGCGTGTCTGATTATTTGATGGGGTTTTGATGGAATGCAACTTTTTTTTCCTGAGGCTCTTTCGAATTTTTGTTCATTTGAAGTGGGTTTTGTTCTTTTATTGGAACCATCCTCCTAACTAACCCAGGAAGATGAATTTTGCTGGTTTGGTATATTTCTTTTTCGGTGATGGTGTGAAAAGGGCAACTGGGAAAGAGGAAGAAGCATCATGTTGCCTTATATGCACTCAAGCTTTTTTTTTTTTTTTTGTTTGGCACAATACGGTGGCGGCCAATTGGAAGAATTTTAGGAATAGGGGTTTTGAAGAAGAGGAAGAATCATCATGAGGTTGGGGAAGAAATCATTTCCTCTCCTTTTCTTTTTTTTTTAATAAAGAAATTTGTAGTCTTTTCAGGAAAACAGCGAGGTTTGAACGAACCTAGTGATTTTTATTACCGTGTGAGGAAGGGGAGGGGAAGGGAATTGGAATCCTCTTTGCCCTTTTGCTTTTGCTTGGCGAGGGCATGTGGACAAGCGCATTAGCTTCTAAGGAAGGGCAATGTTTGTCTGTTTGTTTTGATTTGAAAAGATTGGGGAAGTCTCTGGAAATACGTCAAAGATCTCCCTCCCTCCCTCCCTCTCTCTCCCCTCTTTCTCTGGCTGTGTTTTGAAATGCTTTGACCTGTGAGCAGAAGAGAAAAAGGATTTGGTGTGTCTGCGTGTGTATGAGATTATTATCATCGATTTCCTCCCACCTTCCTTCCTTCCTTTTTCAGATTTCACTGTAACAGGCGTGACTCCCTTTCTAGCAGCTATGAGAATATTTGGTTTATTGTTTGATTGGACACAACTTCGCTTTGAATCATATCAGTCAATGGGGTGTTGGAGAATTCCGGTAGAAAAAGATCACATATTCTGAAGAGTTTTATCTCAATTGAAGTAAAAATGACTTTTTTGTAAGGTAAACCGCCTCCCCAAACAAGCTCAATGCCTTCTTATCACTGATGGAAATTTTCTTCAAGTTACAGGCTCTGTTTGGCAAAGCTTTTTAAGAGTTCAAAAGTACGTTTAACAATATTTTTTGTAAGATGAGATAATCTTTTTCACATATTTTCCTCGACTAATATAAAAGTACTCTTCTACTCCTTTTTCAAACAAACCCATACTATGATGGCATGGGAGGAGGGATTCATTAAGTGTAGCAAATGATTTCATTTGCAGTGGTAACTTTGAGCAGAGTGATTTTCATATAACTCGAAATAAAACTTATTTCATATACTTACTTGAATTATGTAAAATCATTTTTTAACGGTTTTTTAAACTGGTACCTAAGAAATGACTCAAATACTTGTCATATTAAACGTTCATAGGAAGTTTTGAAACGTATTTAGTGATCTTGGGAATTATAGCTCTGTTTTACAGCCCCGGGGGAGGGGGGTTTCCAAACTAAAATGATGTCTGGGCTTGTTGGCTTCGAGGGCAAATTTACGGTGGATGACAGATTTTGAAGCTTTCAACTGTTTCTTAACTTTTGTAACGTTTCTTCTGTTTATATATATTATATATAACTGAGTGAGGTAAATCAAATCATTTTTTAACCAGGGGTAAGTCTATCCAAACATAAATGACATTATATTTTATGTAGGGATGGATGAAAGAGATGTTCATTTTTTTTTTTGGTGAAGAAAGAGATGTTCATGTTTATCTGTGGAACATGATTGCTTTGTTGTGGAGAACCAAGAGAGAGACGTTACTTTCTCCCTATTTTAGTTTTTTTTGATACATTTCTCCATATTTTTGTTTGGTAAAGCATTTCTCCATATTTTAGTTGACATAAGCCTAACCAGTAATGCACGCTGTGTTGCTGTTGAAGACAATTCGAGGGCCACACATATATACCATCACACCCCGCCAACTTTTTATTTTTTTAAAAAAATAAAAAATAAATTCTTTTTTTGTTTTTTATCTAATTTTTTTTATAAGATTGTATATTTATGCTATTCTCCTTCAAATTCTATGAATGAGTGTTCAATAATTTTCTAAAAATAGAGTTTAATATTACTTTTTTCTTTGTAAAAAAAATATTAGTATGAAAAAAATACATAAAATATATTTTTTTCAAAAAAAAATAAAAAAGGGTCAGCCCACCTAATCTGCGGGTTAAGGGTGGTGGGTTGGCGGCCCAACCTGCATTACCAGCTCTACATGTGCCCATGGGTAAGGATGGAAAAAAATTGAAATTAATTTTAGTGAAAATGGTGAAGGTCTTGTGCTACGTGGATTGAATAGATTTTGTCCCTTAAAAAATAGAAGCAGTGGTGGCACCTAATTGGGCCTACGAATTTGGTACACCAATATTTAACAAATTAGGCTCAAACGGCACACATGGAATATGGTCAAAAAAGAGAAGCATGTGTAGCCAAAACAAGTAGTTAATTAATGTAATTATTTACGTGATAGGTATATACTTAATGTATCCATAATTCCCAAGAAATAATAACACTATTTTGCCTTCAGATATGCTTACCAATACGCAAGATTAGGAACCAATTTATAAATACATTTACAAAATATATATATATTGTATTAATTTATATTGCCCCGCATCCTTAATATAAGATAATATTTGTAGTTCATTTTTTTTCATTTAAACCAATATTATATCAATGCTTGAAGGGAGTGTTGCGTGCAAACGGGGGTTTATATTTAAGATCGAACGTGGTATTATCTTCTCTGTATTTTAAATTTAATTGGCTAACTATTTTGTGGGTGTATGAGATTTTTAGTAAGTTGAACACTATGAATGGAAAGGAAATGCATCCATCAGTGAAAGAGAAATATCTTTTCAAGTCCCAACTTGCTGATTGAGAAAGCAGCACCATGAATAGTTTTAGGATATCATACATTTTTATGTATCTTGGAATAAACTGTTTGATTATTTTTTTCCCAAGAGAAAAATAAATGTAAGGTTCAATGACTTTTTTAATATCATGATTTATGGTGTGTATCACTTGGAGAAAGATATTCATTAATATCTTATACACCTAATGAAACCTTCTATTTGTATACCAAATGTGAGTTGATTGTATTCAAGTACTGTAAAAGCCAGTGGGAAATCAAAACTTTTAGCCATTATTCATGGTTTGCAACTATGCTAGATACATGAATTCGTAAATGTTAAAGTAATCACATACTGTATTGAAGTCGTAAATTTAGTGACTCGTGGGTGTGATGCTATGCATCCTTTTAAAGATATTGTTGATAAAGATTGGATGTTGATAGCTAGAGATTGGAACATTGTGTTTCATCATGTACTGAGAGACAGTAACATATTGGCAGACATGTTAGCTAGAATGTCTCATGATTTGGTAGGAAAATTTTGTTTTTATAAGCAACCACCGCCTCCCTTATTTCAAATAGTAGTTGAAGGGGTAATTTTACCCTCTTGAATTATTATATTGTTTTTTGTTTAAGTAATGTATTCCAATTATATTAAAAAAAAGAAAATCAAAGCTTCATTTATCATGTTGTGAAGAATTAGCTTCTAAGCACATGTAGGCAATCAATCATGTTCGAGTGACTGTAAGATACTAAATGTGAACATCTCTTCTAATAAGAGATTCAGACATTGGTTCCCCCATTTATGACTTGTGAGGAACTGAACATTTTCTACTAGACTCAGTACGCGTTGCCAATAGCATGATTATACAAACAAATCTAGATTGATGAAAGTTTTTTTAGCCCAAGAAAATGGTTTGTAGTACACCGTGGGTTTGTGTTTATTAATTTTTTCTCCGGGAAAGAAAGATGGACGCGAGCCAGAAAGATAAAGTGTGTGTTTTAAAATCCGTTAGAAGAAATGATTTTACAGATTTTAAAAAAAATTTACGGAATCAAAAAAAAAATTTACCGATTTAAAGATGATTTGTATAAATTTTAAGATGAATTTAATATATTTTAAAATGGTTTTATTTTCAGTGAGAAGTTCTTCCCCACCCTGCACAAAGGCAAAAAGAAAGCCGGGCATTAACACGGGTCGGGTTAAGATGCAACCGAAGGAAAAATAAATATAACGTCGATATTCACTCTGCTCTCGGTAACAGAGCGCGTCGGTGGGGACAACAATGGCTGGCGAAGAGGAGAGGCATCTGGAGACTCAACTAGAGCTTCAATTGCAGGATCAGAGGGATTCTTTATCTGCTCTCAATGAAGCTTTGCTCTCTGATCCATCCAACCCCGAGCTTCTCGCGGTATGTTTCTCATCGAAACTTTGGCTGCCATAATTGGAATGACTCCCACGCTTATACCTCTGATTTCTCTAGCCAGTTTTGATTTCCGGCCCTGTCCTAATTGGAATTTCTCTTAATTCTGTTAAAAAAAAAGGAGACAAAGAAAAACGATTGTTTTGGTGAGGTATTGTTTCTAGTTCTTTTCTGGAAATGTGGAAATGCTATCCAACCGGAGTGATGGACCATCAATTTTGGGTTGCCCTAATAATTTTCGATTGAAGTTCGAGGTGGAGGGTAATGTGCTGATGAAGAGATACTTGGGAATACGGGGAGTAGCTATCAAATTAAGAAATTTATTTATGTAATCAACACCGTTTTTTTAAAACATGGAATGTATGCTCATCTAAGTTGGAGATTATGCTTCACTTCTTCCTGCTATCATATGCGTTTGGATTTTGATAGCTAAATTTAGTCCTCGGTTCTACATCAATGCAACTAATGTGAGTGGGTTGAAAGTTCTTCAGTTTCTGCAAACTAATTGAGATATTGCTGGAAACCTCTCTGTTGCATTTGTATATTTGGGATGGAAAGTTAATGCGAATTGCTTGAATATTTTCATAATGTTATTGAATTCTCATTACAACAATATTCAACATACTCCAAAATCTTTGAAATATCGTTTGTTCAAAGCTTAGGTTAGCTAACAAGCATGGCTAATTTAATTCTAATTTTCAATTTGCATGTTTTCTAAAGTACTGAAGACTCAGGTAATTTGACGGGCAATGCAAGAGTTGTACCTTATTCGGAACTTTGAAAGATGTATAAAGCAGAACGTTTAGCGTTTTGTTGCCAACTTGTTCTCTACACCTTTTTATCTGTTGGATTTTGATTATAAGTTCAAGACCTAGTCATTTATTTCAAATCTCCATTGGTATCAATGTAAATAACAAGTGGTAGGATTTGGTCATTAGCTAGTTCCATGGAAACTTGGACAGGTAAACAAAAATTTCTGTGGTTAATTTCATAAACTCTGGCAAATTTCGTGGCGTTTGTACTTTATCGTCTCAGGTTCATGAGGAGCTTGTTCAGGCAATCAAGGATGCTGAGGAAGGGCTTCTTCACTTAAAGCGCACTCGATTATTGCATGAAGCAGATTCAATGCTGAATAGATCTGATCTTTCTGCTCAAACTGAGAAAGTTGAGCCCCTTGACCCTGCAGATGTTGAACCAGAGCCTCTAGAGCAACAACATTATTCTGTTGGATCTAAATGTAGATTCCGTCACACTGATGGACGTTGGTACAATGGTCGAGTGGTGCAGTTAAATAGTTCTTCTGCAAAAATTGCATTCCTTATGCCTACTTCTGAGAATATGCTGGTACATATTATTTTGTTTTCACATGCTTAGAATTGCTCTCCTTAAATTCATCATGGTGACAAGAAGTTATTTTGTAATGAGCTAGTCATTGGTTTGTATAGATAATATTACCTGTCTACATCTTTTCTCTCTTTTGTAATAATTATGAGATAAAGAATTTGAAATAGCTACAGTCCACTTCTCACTCATTATCCTCTCTTTCATCCGTAGCAGTGCCTATGTTGGAGCCGTTTCGATCTGTTCATGAGGCCATGCAGGGTATCTGCATCTCGTGTATTTATTTAGGAGGCAAAAAGAATTGGCAAAAAAGAGTGAACATCATATTTTAGACATAGCTACAGTCTTTATATATGTTTATTGGTTTGGTATTATGACACTGTTAATTCTTTTTTTCAAATGTTTAACTTTAATTTGGCTACTTGCTCTTCTACTGTATTCTGTTGAAATTACATGACACTATTGGTTCCCCATGTCTTGCAAACCTCCCATGTTTGTGGGAGGATTGTATAATTTTCTCAAATTGAGAGGAGGTTCTTGTTATTCAGTAAAATCAAGGAGAGGAAGAAAGTATTTTACTGTAATTGTCATTTGTGACCAATTAGACCTAATTAATTGTTACAAGAGAAGTGTGTTAGTGCTAGTAGTCCAATTGGGAGACTAGCTCCCAACAGTTCAGAAAAGATTGCTGGGGATGTTTGATATTTGTTGCTGTCAACTAAATGCAGTCATAATAAACTGTGATAATTTTCCAACTTTAAATTGTTCAAGATCTATAATTTGGCATACTCTCATTCCTCGCGCAGATGCACATCACCTTAATAATAGGTAAATATATTCTCAATAACAGTGATGTTGAGCTCCAATAACTACGTTATGTGATGGAACGTAAGGTTGCTCATCCTGCTTGAACATTGTGTGTATTACTTTATGTACTAGTGATATGTGATTTGTATCGCTTGTTTGGAAATCTTCATCATACCTTTGAAACGTTTAGTTTTTTTAATATTATTCTGTATCTGTAAAATGAAGTGGTGTTACTCATGTCAGTACTAATGCTACACCACCCAAATGCAGATGTGCAAGTTTTTTCAGCAACAACGATGTCGGTTTGGTTCTAACTGTCGTCTTTCACATGGTAAGCTGCAGTTATTGAACAAATAAAATAACTTGGTCACACAGATGGATAGTTTCCCTTGTCCCTATATCCTATTGGCATTTGAAATTGTAAGTGCCAAGGGCTTGTTGGAGATTGTTACCCTTGTGTCCCATGACCTTGTGTGAAGTTTTTTGTCACTTTGGGTCTAGTTTTTTCAAAGAACTGGAGGTTTAGGAAACCAGTTTCATCTTTTTCTTAAGTATTGCGAAGAAAATCAGCACATAAGTTAGCATTATCACGAATTAACTTTGGTTATTTTATTTTTCGTTTTTTTCTGAAAGATACCATGTCTATGTAAATTCTTCTTTGAGTAACTTGAAAAGTGGCTTGTGCATGTGATTGTCAGGCAACTTCTTATATATTCTTTTATATATATAAATTTCTCTTAGACAAATAGGGAAATAAAAGCAAAAAATGGGGACGTCGCTGATTTTTATGAGAGAAACCTTTTCTGTTTAGGATTATGAGTCCGAGCCTGTTATTACCTTAGTGGCACTAAGATTCTTTGGTCCAGTATCTCCTTCTCTTAAGTTATTCTGGAGCGTTTCAGTTGTTAAGCCTATTTACAGATTCGGGTGATTGTTGTTTCTATACATTTCATGCAGGAAAAAAAAATTGTTATGCCTTTTTTGAGGCGTTTGTTATTTCGTTCTCCTGTTCTCATATATTTGTTCAACATATCACTTCTCATACGCATTTATCTGCAGGTATTGATGTTCCACTGTCTTCCCTCAGAAAATATGCTCCCACCATCTGGAAGCAGTCCCTGGTTGGTTCAAGTATAAGGGCAACCTCAGATGTTAATGCTGGCATTTGGAAGGAAGCTGAACTTGAATCCTGGGATGAGGAACTTGGAGTTGGACAAGTTGTTTTCCGAGATGATGGAAATTCTGTGAAGTTAGGAGCAGAAGCTATAGCATTATCTGAATGCGCAGAAGTGAGTGATGAAGAGAGTGATTTCAGCTCGGAACAGACTGATTTTAGTGACTCTGAAGGAGAAGACCCACAAGGTTTAGGCTTTCTTGAAAGCACCAACCTTCAGCGGGGTATTCAGACTGAAACTGCTATATTTGCTAAGTGGGAGAACCACACCAGGGGTGTAGCTTCCAAAATGATGGCTAATATGGGTTACCGTGAAGGTATGGGTTTAGGTGTTTCTGGCCAAGGAATGCTTAATCCCATCCCAGTGAAGGTCCTCCCACCAAAGCAATCCTTAGACCATGCTCTTGAATCTCATATGGATAAAGGAGAAGAGAGCAAAGACAGTCGAGTAAAGAAACGTAGTAGAGGTGGTAAGAGAAAACGTGATAAGAAATTTGCAGAGGCAATCCGGGTAGCAAAAGAAGAGGAGGAATCAGCATCAGATGTCTTTACACTAATAAATAATCAGCTGGCAATGCATGGTGAAGCTATAAATGGTGGATCGGGGAAGAAGCATCAACGTAAAGGTTCAGAGGAAAGTAAAAAGGTTGATAGGCGGGCTTTGATTGCTTATGAGGACGAGATAAAGGACTTGAGGATTCGGGTTGAGAAGCTTGAAGAAATGGTGAATAGAAACAAGAAAGAGAAGTTAGTTTATGAGGCTGCTATGAGAAAGTTAATTGAAACCCGCAAGGCTTTAGCAGAGGCTGAAGCAGCCCATGTCTCCGCCTCGAATGCAGTTGTTAGCAAAGAAAAAGAGAAGAGATGGCTTAAGTTTTAGGATGCTGGAGATTAAGAAAGTTTTTTTTTTTTGCCCGGGGGAAGAGTTATGCTGGTGGACCATAATTATATATCTCTGGAGTCTAGATTGCGACGTCATGTACCATTTGTAAATAAAATAGGATTCTTTTACTGGATTTTGCACTTTTTTACTGGCTAGATTAGATTGTGATGTTCTTACTGTGTCGTTTAAAACTAGATACTGTGCAGGGACAACAATAATTCCCTATAGTCATAATTTTAAAAAGTTATATCTTAACTTTAATATCTTAAAATAAAAAAGTAATAAAGAATATATGGGTAAATAAGAAAGATGAGTTTTCTCTCTGGAGAGAAAAGTTGGGGAGAAAATGTAATGGACCCACATCCTATTTTCTTTCCAACTTTTGGGGTATGCTCAACAAACACTGAAAATACGCCAAGATGAAATGATCCATAAGCAACTAAGTTATGGACGTAAGTTATGGACGTGAATTCCTTGGTCCAGAGGAGTTTCTCAAATGACCGTTGAAAGGGCATTGTCAATGCAAGGACCCAGCAGAGGTGTGAACCTGCATCGTTGTGAGAGGCGCACTGGCTTTACAAGACTTATCAGGAAAAACAAGTAATCCAGAGAACTAATTATTGGAGCTTGACGTTGCATTCACAACAACCTTCTGTCTATGACCTAAATGATGCATGCAACTATGCTTCATCAGAAAGCAAGGAACTCTAATCTCATAAACCTGTCACTTTCACCTCTCTAATTGGTTATGCTACTTTATTATTATTTCAAACAATTTGATATTGGCATATTGCCGTACTGTGTGTTGAATTTATGTATATCGAATGTATTCTGGTTCGTCTTTTATGTTGGTTGGTGCTGTTATTATCTTCTAGTATATTCAACATATGACGATTTTGTTAGCCAAGAAGATACCATATCTGTTCTGGAGAAAACTGAGAAAACTAGTAGAAACTTCATGGTAGAATTAATCAAATTATTGACAAGGATGTCAAAGAGACTGAGTCCTCATAAGGATATATGTAAATTGTTTTTGGGTATGTGGCACTGTGCCTTTAAATGCATATCTTGATAATTCTTTCTCTTGAGACAAATGGTAGCTGTTTGCCTGTCACTTGGGCAGATCATCACGCCCCAATTGATGCTATGGTAACTACCAGGAATGTTTTTTTATTTTTTAATGATGTTTAAGTTCAATGATAGCACCTTTTACATCAAAGCCATGAGATATGATTTCATTACGTTTTCTTTTGTTTCAGCGTGTGGGAACTAGAGTGCAGAAAAAGAAAAGGGGGTAAGGGAAAGACGATAAGGCACTAATGGACCCTCCTGCAAACGTTGAAATACTGCAACCTAGTGGGTAGTTAGACAATCTGTGTGTGTGTGTGTGTGTGTGTTTTATTTTCTTGGTTGTAGATTCCAGCTTTCTCCCACTACCCACTTGGAAGTGGATTTTGGCCTACAGACAAGTGAGATTTAAATAATATAATTGCTCTCTCCTCAAGATTCCCCATTATTTTATACTCTATAACCTCATTTTGGTCCACAAGCAAGATTCCAATCAGAATAGCAAGCATGTATGAATGTCAGGCCATTCATCAATTATGGGGCTCTTGTGGGGCTCCCTCCAATCCATCATCTTGCCCACTAGACTAACAGATGAGGGCATGCTTGCTGGCCATTCATCAATTTTCTGGGACAGGGACTGACAGTTGCCATTGCTTCTTATTTTCACTACAGCTTGAAGGGGATGATATTATATGTTCATCTCAAATTCAGTGATATATTGACATGTTACTGTCACGTGAGGTGTGAGCCAATCATGAAAATCATATCCTGCATGATAGATTTCACTAAGCTTTCGGAGATACTTACATAGTTACATTACATATTAATTACCAGCTCCTTTTCTCAGGACAAGAGCTATATGACTAATTTATAAATGTTAGAAAAATTAGTTAAGTTAATTATTTATAATAAATATGTGTCTGTTTTTTTTTAAATTACCTTCTTTAATCATGTGTACTGCAATCTCCTATTGATGAGAACCTTAGATATGTACAATCAATAATGATATTACGAATAAAGATTATAAATTTAGGAGATAAAGTAGATTGATGCTTTAAACTTCTACTTAAGATTAAACTAAACTTCTTATCTAATTTTTATATTTGGCATAGGAGGAAGCATATTGATTAACCTCATAATCACAGTAAAGGTTGAGTTCATACTATTCGTCGGCTATTACAACAGAGACAACTTTTATTAACATGTATAAATATCTATAGATTTTGGCCTCTTTCACAATAGAAAAGGGCAATCAACGACGAACAGCTTGTGGGTTTGAAACTCCTCTGAAAAAGAAACTTGCATTGATTGCTTTGAAGATAAATCAATTGCTGATTTGCTGCTATTAGCCAATGAAGATCTTCTTAGTTTTTATACATGATCATTTGTTGGCTTTCTTTTTCTTTCTCTGTTGTGTTTTTTCATATATTTTCGTGAAATGAATCCTAAATTCTACCAATAGGATCTTTAATGTCGAGACACTTTGTTGAAATTAATAAGTGACACAAGTGTGAACGCGTACAGGACTGATGAACTTCTTTTTTTGTCAAACACATGTATTTTTTTATCAGAAGTAATCATATTTAAGGTACTATTAATGTTGGTCACTAAATATGGGTACTTCTCTTATCAGGAATTTCAACTCTTAGTTTAACGTATCATGAGAAACTAACATTTTTTTTGTTAGATTTAAGCCTGTTGGTAATGCATGAACCTTAGGTGCTGAAAATATTCCTAAAGTAATGATCCAAGTCGCCTGATCTAGACAACAAAGTGGAGACAAACAAAACTGCTACATTTGATTTCACACTAAATTCTAAAAGCAGAAGTCAATTTTTTTTTTATTTAGTTAAGTAATATCTCACCTCATTTACACTGAAAGCGTATATCAAAGCATGAGCAGGCGACTCTGACTTCAAACCTAAATTGTTTAAATTAAGATTTTGGGTACAAATTCAGTATATTTTATGTTATAATTTATAAATTATTTTTCACTCAATTTTTCATTTCAAGTCTTTTACCTCTAGTCTATCGCGTTAGGTTGTCACTTTCTATATTCGATTTGTTTTTCCTTTGCGCAATAAATAATATTTTTTTGTGAAAAGAGTAAGTTAAATTTGACTAAATTTCATTATAGAATGACCCATACAAAAAGTAATCTTAACAAACACTCAGATTTTTGTATAAATTAGCAAAATGCTTATTGTAAAATCTATCAAAAAAAATTCTGCTATGGTCTACGCAATTTTTTCAATTATGAATCTGTCACAAAATTTATTGTAAAATCCACATACCGAGATTTAAGTCTCATGAAATCTGTAAGATTTTTTAAAGTATAAATTATATTATTTATAATTTATAAATAATAAAATTTATTATAAGTTTAATATTTTTATTATTTAGGCTCGTAAAAGAATATTTCGTTTTTAGTCTTATTCTTCTACACACACAGAGAGAGGTAATTTATGATGTTGGAATTGATGAGACTGAGAAATGTCTTTTTTTTTTTGTGACAAGAGAAATGTCCTTTTGTTTAACAAAAACAAGTAAATATAAAAGCATAATACAAACATATTGATTTTTTCATTCTTGTAATTTATTTTGAAAGGGACAAATTAACGTGGGTTATTTATTTATTTAAACCACCTTCACATGTTTGGCCGACAAAAGCCACCTTCACACCTAACTAAACTAAGCCATTGAGCCAGCTATTTTAATTAAGTAGGTAATTGGTTTTTATACTTTGAGTCAAATCCCTAATTTTTTTAATACATTGAGAATGTTTACACTTTAAATCCTCGTCTTTATTAGGCTCGTTTGGCGGAGCATTTGAAAAAAACAAATGGACATTCAACAGTGTTTTTCAGTAAAACAAGATAATCTTATCCATATATTTACCTCGATTTACGTAAAAGTACTTATCTACCGAGTTACTAAAAGGGCATATTGTCAGAGTCAAGCCTTAATTCTATCATTTGTAGTCTATCAAAAATACTTCTTTTACATGTTTTTACATTTTATATTAATTGACAACGACTCAAAAAAGAATTACCCATTCAAAATATTTATCTGGATATTATCTTTGATTAGATTAAAAAAGGCATATAGTAAACTAACTGTTTGTATTAATTTTTTAAAACTACAACTTTAAGCCATTGTTTTATTTTACTAATACTCAATAAAATACATTTAAATTTTTTTCCATGATAAGAAATCCCAGGAAAACATCGTCAATATCACTACCAGAAAAATGCCATTTAACGACAGAAAATTTATGGTTAAATAGCTATTTTTTATCGTTAAAATAAGGGTTACTAATATTTTTCGTCGTTAAATGAAAATTTTCTGATGGAAACTAGTTATTTAATGATAAATTCTTCTATCACTAAATGTCATTTTTCTCCTAGCGTATAAACACACTAATTGAATAGAATTGAGCCATACATTGGAATGGATGATTTAAGGTATGAAATTTAAGATAGTAAGACAAAAATTTACTTGGTTTTCCCATTACACGCAGACTCACACACTCGTGAAGGTATAGGAACACTCACGAGTGGACCATTAAATGTGAGTATATGTGACTCTCTTTTCATTTTCCTTCTATCTGTCGGCCAAGTCAGAAATCTAACATTAGAAAACATATCTAAAATAATTTTTTTTTTGTAAATTTAGAATACATATAATAATGCTAAAAAGAATTGAAAATTTGGATTGTCATCATACCCTCTAGATGTGTGTGTATGTGTGTGCGCGCACCCACAAAGCATTATTATTAGTGGATGATGTATAGGAATCCAAATGAGAATGTGGCACAAAGAATTGAGGAATGATTTCCATGGTACCAAACAAGCTCTATTATGGAAATGATTTCTATTTTCATATCCACCCACTCCTATTCTATGGTACCAAACAAGCCATTAATCTTAAAGGTCATTGATATTTACCGAAAAATAAAAAAAATCTCAAATGGCTCAGATAAAAAATGATTGGCAAGTGTTGGGATCAAGTCTGTTTGGTTGTTTTCCAATCAAATGGAGTTTGTCTCTTTCCATTAACACGTGACGTGACGTGTAATATAATCAATAATTAATCATTTCTATCACCGTTAATATTAAATATACACTCACTAATAAATTCTTTTATATTTGTAATCAAGTCTAGGAATTTATATCAACCTAAATTTACACATTGAAATATTTACTTGTTGACCTAAGATACAAATTTTACTCTGAAGGATTTCATGCAGTAGCTATAAATATCCAAAAGTTTTTGTTTGATGAAACTGTCATTAGTGTTAAAAACTAAAGGAGTAAAATCGCCCTAATCTTTCAAAAAGGAACATTCACCTTAAAAAAAAGTAGTATTCATAGTTAAAATTTTTAACCATCAAGTGCGATATTACTCCCCTTTTAGTGCTTCCATGGTAATGTTAATTCAAACCGTGGCAGGTTTAAGCCCTGACTCAGAGGGTATAAATTATTTTTGAGAGGATAAATAAAACTTATTCTTGATATCTTTTGAAAAGAATTTGAGTAAAATTCAGCGGGTTTAAAATTAGCAAATGAATGGATGCAAAATAAATCACATTGTACTAATATATACATACTTTTTAAAAGTCAAGGAGTGCAGTTGTACCTGGTGGGGACCAAGAAGGTGCGCCCTTGGATTCAAATAATTAAAAACTTTTGAATATCCACACGCACACCCATACTCATATATATATATATATATATTATGAACTTTGGTTAAAATTAAAACTTAACCTTTGGTTACAACAGTGGCACATATTTTTTAATATTGAGTGCAATGTGTTTGGCAGTCTGGCAATATAATAATGCTATTATTATCATTATTATCATGACCAGCCTTGGCATTGAGTCTATAAAGGCAAACCATAGAGATTAGAGAAAAAGTGTATTGAAGTGAGGCCTCCCTTCATTCACAAGAAGAGACTCATCTTTTCTCCTCTTTTGCTTTCCATGGCTTCTTCGTCTTCGTTTTTTAATCCCTTCCTCTTTACCTTTCTTTCTCTGGTTTTCTTCTCCTTCTCCGATGAGAAGAAAAGCTTTGTTTCTGCAGTGACAGAAGAAGAAGGCAGCCATCTTCATCACCATCATGTTCCTCTCACCTCTCTCCTTCCTTCTTCCTCCTGCACCTCTCCTCCTCAAGGTTCTCTGCCTCTCTCTCTCTCTCTCTATATATATAAATCTAATTACATGCATGAGTGGTGTTGATTTGGTTGTTAATAATTAGTAATACTCTGTATGATCGTGTAGTTTTCATTCCTTAGTTCATAATCCTTTTGAGTTAAAGTCATTACTCTCTCTCACACACACAATATATATATATATTTTATATGTGGTCTGTCAGCTTTCATTTCACACCCAAGTGGCTGAGAAGGTTTTGCAGTGGAAGTAGTAATCAATGGGATTCTTTAATATTATTTAATATGTTTTTTAACGAAATTAAGATTTCTTGTGTAAGGATATAACTTGTTATGAATTATAAACTTATAATCACACGTTTTCAATTATTTATATTAGCAATAATAGTAATCAAGCTTATGGATGAAATATGCATAATATTATTTTAAAAAGGAAATTAATCACCTGGGGCATAAAGTCTTAATTTAATTATAACTTAATTTTTAAATTTTGATTTATTGCGATTGGGTTTCAATAAGATTGGCATGTAAATGAAATTTAGGAAATATATAACTTTATATTTTTCAAAATATAGAGACTGATTTTTAATTAAGTTAAAACCAATGCGAGCCCGTGATCTTTGTCTGTGCTGTTCATACAAATACTTTTCTTTCTGTATCTTATTAAATTAGAAAATCTTTCTCTCAACGATGAATATAAATTAAGATAAAAAAATCTTGAAATATGTAAAAAAACATATCAAAATTCATAAAAAGCATCTTAAAATTCATAAATTCTTATCAGAATTCTTAAATTTTTTTTACCTAACGGATTCCTAAACGCACACTTAGTTTTAACAGCATTACTGTTGACTTTAAAGTGATGCATGGAAATGAAATTTTTGTATGCAGCCTACTTTTTTTTTTTTTTTTCGGGTTGTTAATACAAATACTTTTCTTTCTGTTTCTTATTAAATGCATGCTTGAAAAATCTTTTTCCCAAATAAACTAAGATAAAAAATATTTTGAAATTTGTAAAAAATATTTCAACATTCGTAAAAAGCTTCTCGAAATCCATAAATTTTTCTTGAATTTCATAAATTCTTTTCGGAATCCTTAGACTTTTTTCTCCCAATGGATCTCACCAAACAATTTTTACAGCATTACTGTTGGTCGTTATTTTTATAACCATACAGAGAATTTAAGTTTTTTTTTTAAATTTCACCGAAGCAAAAGGGATATGCATAGATTTGTTATCTTTAATTCTTTTTTTTGACATAGTATATTGGTAAATGACATAATTATATCGAATTTTCCGTATCAATCATATCAATTGTTCAATCATATATTCACATATGACCATCATGTGTACTGCATTTGTAAATTCACATATAAAAAGAAAGGATTAGATGGTCTCAAACATGATTGAAGAATTTAAATAATACATATAAAGGCTTTCCCATAACTATTTTTTCCATTTTGGAAAATATCTGAAAATGGTCCATTCAAGTCGTTTTATATTATTTGTATAATAATGAAATTGTTGGTTCACGTAGATAGAGAATCTTCCCACATGGTACCCACCTCCACATATCACAGATAGACTGATAAAGCTATCATTCACATATTCATTTCATTAATTCATTAGGAAATTATTATTATTATTATTATTATTATTATTATTATTATTAATCACCTTCTTTATTATTTGTTTCGCCTTTAATATACTAATTTTAACATATCTATATTCTTTAATTAAATTTTAGTTATTTATTTTAATTTCTCACTGAAAGTTGACAGCCCCCCACTCCAATAATATATATTAAAAGCTGATTCGATGGGTCAATTATTATTAATAATTGACTCCAGAGGCTAATCATAGTATTTACCAAAAATTATCTTCTTCACTGAAATTCAAATAATTTTGGGGAAAAAATAAATTAATGACATTAGAGTTGTATTCAAACATAGTGGGAAAAGCCAAAAATTCACGGCAAAAAAGGGTTTCAATTATCAATTAACAATTTCATAATTGATTTAACCTGTATTATTGAAAAAGTTAGTTTAAGAATTGTGTTTGTGTGCATCATATAATTGCATGAGCTTTATTAAAATTGTCGACATTAACAACTAGCTAGTCAGAAAATTAGGTGCTGGGTAGCTTTCTGCACTATATTATGGGGACATCACCATCGATCAGTGATCGATTATTGCCTCAAAACAAAAAAGAAACAGAAATTTTTCTTTTTTTGTAATTACTTATTAAATTTAACAACCATACAATAAATAATCAATTTCTCTCTTGATATATGATTGGCATAATTATATACCATATACAAAGTTGTTACTAGTGGATGAATAATTGGTGCTTAAGGGCCTTCACCCACCACTTGTTTTAGTGCTTATTATTGTTAGCTACCCAATTGATTAATTAATTAACCGCAAGGCTTATTTATTAATTTTGACATGTGCAATATAACTAAATAAACTATATATAATGTTTGGTAAACATTGAAAATCAATTATATATAAGCACTTCTGTGTAAGTTAAAATAAAACTCTGCTCACACGTTTACTTCGAATTACATAAAATCACTTAAAAAACTAATCCAACACAAAGAAACCAAGCTTTTATATATTACTTATGTACCTAACTGATATATTGCTTATGTACCTAACTTATAATGATAATTATATTAATTAGAACCCACAACTGGTTAGAGTGAAGTGCACATTTTGATTACCCAATAAAACATTACTTCATTTTTTTAACCAACCTACATGCATTACTTGTATCTTTTATCTTTCTTAATACTTCTCCGGTACGTCCTTAATAGAATATAAAACCCACTTTAAATATATTTTGTATTAAGGATTATAAGAGTATTAATTATGTACGGGTTAATACATTATTTTATTGAAAATTTCATTCCTTTTAAAATATAGGCCTGATAATTTAATAAAAATAATGACTATTTTATCATTTGAGAGATTAAAAATTGTATTAATCTTTTATATAAACATTTTGATACAAATATGCCTAATGATATTTTTCTCACACAATGCATTAACATTATATATGGATAGTGATTGGATCCAATATCTTCTTGATTCTGACAATTAATTATTGTTTTCAAATCTAACAATTAATTAATGGATAGAAATCCACACGTTAATTACACATACAGACTGATTCGTCATAATCAAGGAATTGAATATTTGATGCACACGATGAACAGGTACGGTCAGTAAAGGGTCATTACACGTGGTTCACAAGCACGGCCCATGTTCTAAACTCAAGCAATACACTTCTTCATCGTCGTCGTCGTCTTCTTCATTCGTCATCCCACACTCTGAGATCTTGGAGCAGGACCAAGCCAGAGTTAGCTCTATCCACTCCAAGCTTTCTAAAACGCACAACCACCACCATGGAAAACAAGACCAAGCTGCAAAGGAAGTTGATAGTTCCAAGGGTATGGGTCAGGACAAGCTTCCGGCGAAGTCAGGCAGCCTTCTCAGCACCGGAAACTACTTCGTCAGCGTGGCACTAGGGAGCCCCAAGAGAGAGCTCTCTCTGATATTTGACACAGGAAGTGACCTCACCTGGACTCAGTGTAAGCCCTGCGCCAAGTCTTGCTATTCGCAGAAAGAACCCGTCTTTGATCCTTCTCAATCTTCTTCTTACTCCAATATCTCCTGTACCTCTTCCCAGTGTTCCCAGCTTTCCTCTGCCACAGGTATATATATAGACACACACACACACTTATATATATAGAACATTATTGCATCTTTCTCTCTCATTCATTGAATTAATGGATGATTACATTCTCCAGGAAATGATCCGGGATGTTCTAAGTCAACCAGAGCTTGCATATACGGTATTCAGTACGGTGATTCCTCCTTTTCTGTTGGCTACTTCGCTAAGGAAACACTGACCGTATCTCCGACCGACGTCGTGGATAACTTTCTCTTCGGCTGCGGCCAGAACAACCAGGGTCTCTTCGGCAGCTCCGCCGGGCTTCTCGGCCTAGGCCGCAACCCCATCTCCTTCGTCGAGCAAACCGCCCAGAAGTACAACAAGATCTTCTCCTACTGCCTCCCCTCCAGAGTCAGCGCCGTCGGCTACCTCTCCTTCGGTGGCGGATACTCCTCCGGCAAGGTCAAGTTCACTCCCTTCTCTTCCATCTCCAAGGGCTCCTCCTTCTACGGCCTCGACTTCACCGGCATCACCCTCGCCGGCGTCAAGCTCCCAATCTCCGCCTCCACGTTCTCCTCGGGCACAATAATCGACTCAGGCACCGTCATCAGCCGTCTTCCCCCGGCGGCGTACGGTCCCCTGAGAGACGCGTTCAGGAAGGCCATGTCGAAGTACCCGAAGGCGGACCCGGTGTCGATACTGGACACGTGTTACGATCTGAGCAAGTACAAAGTAGTTGTTGTTCCGAAGATAACATTGTCGTTTGGCGGTGGGGTGAACGTGGAGTTGGACGCAAGAGGGATCCTATACGCGGTGAGTAAAACGCAGGTTTGTTTGGCGTTTGCTCCAAATCAATATTCAAGCACCGTGGCCATTATTGGAAATACCCAACAGAAAACATTGGAGGTAGTGTACGATGTTGGGGCCGGTAAGGTTGGGTTCAGATCTGGTGGTTGCATCTAAATTAATTTAATCAGAAGAGAGTGTGTGTGTGTGTGTGTGTGTGTATAGATATATTTAGTACGTAGATTTGACCTTAAAAAGAATTAATAGATTGGTTCTAAATTATAGATAGAGATGTAAGCATGAAAAGGATGTGCTTACATGCCTATTTATATTCAATTTGATCTATTGATTTTTTTTTTACAGAGAGGTCTTGTTTAAATGCGTTATACACAGTGTCTGTTTGTAATTCTGGCTATAGACTACTAAACATATATACTTTCTCGTGGTCGCGTTTTACAAGATTTAGTAAACACAGACTAAATCTTGTATTAAGAATCCGGATAGCATATATGTGTCAACCCAGAAAAAAAAACTTATCTTACCCAAGCTTCTTTCAAATGGAGTGTGTGCTAGTGGGGTATCCAAAAGAGGATACAAGAGAGTGGTTGAAGATTGATGGGAAATGTAAGGGGTAATATAATAAAGGGTGTGATGGGTACACTAATGAGTGAGTGATTGTTATGGGGAACAAGTGTAAAATGCTTCTGCATTTCAAGAGTAGGGTCATGAATAAATTAAAGGAAGACATTTTCAAAGGGTGATTAATTTTGCTTCACCGAAGGGGTGTGTTTGCGTGCGTGCGTGTGTTTATAGTCAGTAATTGTAGTTCATGCATAGTCAGTTTGTTGTTTTTTTAATAAGGAGACAAGTTGATTAATTAAAACACTAAGAAGATGAATTACAACGTATTGGGCTTACTTCACAAGATGGTAGCCATAGCATAAGCTCAATCATAAAAGCCCTGCAGCTACAAGAGATCACAGTGGCAACTGGATTATGGGGTTTTCTTATTCGATTGGACAGTGTAATTCGTTGAGGCTTTGGAATGAACTATTTACAGAGGCCTTGACTTGGTTTGGAACATGGGATATAAGCAAGTAATGGTTGGACTGGATTCTACAAATGTGATCGATATGATTCCAAACTGAAATGCCAGCAACACTGGCCAGACTTTTATATTCTTGAACATTCATGGATTGTTGCTGGGACGTGCAAGCAGGTCATATTTTTGGATTTTCATAATTTCATTACGAGAGAGACCGACTCGTTTCATTCAATTCAGGTTTGTTTCATTACTTAATACCTGATTGGTGACCAAGCAGGTTAATTTAATGAAATAAGTCGGTCTTTTGTAATGCAACGAATGAATGCTCAATTCAGAGGTGAAGAGTTCCCCATACTTAATCCCTAATGAGAATATGTAAAATGTGAACCGTTAGATCTTCATCAAGTGTTGATGAAGGGGAAGCTAAACGAGGGGAGTCGGATCACCGGAGGCTTTGTCCTTTGCTGCTGCAGGCGGCGGGAATCTTAATCTCTTAAAATCACGTCTCCTGCAGGCGGCGGGAATGCCCTCCTAGTAGTATTTATGAATCTTAATTTCCTTGCTTTGAACAACTTTAGCATTTTTGACTCTGGCAACAATGATATGTGCAACGTAAAAGTTCCAAGTTCTTCCGAGTTAAAAAATGCTCCCGACGGTTGGGAAACGACGGTGAAAACTCCAGATGGAAACAAATGGGAGATGTCACAGAGAGAAGAAGATATATATACTTCTCCTAGAATTTGATCGTCGCCGAATTGCTTACTGCAAGTTTCAGGTGAATTTAACTCATAATTTGAATTGTTGCCTTGCTAATCATAATATTAAGCATTTATAGTTCATGGAAATATATGATCATGGAGTTGATATTGCTAGTTTTTATAAAGACTCGTATTTTCAGCCGGCGAAGACCGATAGATGGATGGAAATACATGATAGAGGTCAAGGGACCAAATTCTAAGAAAGGAAAAGGTCGTGTTTCTAGAGTGCCTACCCTATCCGATTCCTCTACTCAGCCCTCCAGGAGGATAACTTTAGTAGAGAAAACTTGCTGCCTGGATGGAAGGTAAGCCACTGGTAAGAATTTATCAAATGCTTACGGAATTTTTTTTTTCAGGCAATTTTCCTACAAATTTAAAATCCCATGTAATTGGTAAAATACCTACGGAAAAATCCGTAAGTAATTTTTTTATCAATTTGAAATCAGCAAAAAAATACATGTTGGTTTGAAATTCACAAGAAAAATACTTGCGGATTTTTTCATAGGTAATAACCTACGGATTTGTAAATCTGCAAAAGAGTAAATTTTCACGAATCTTTCTGCGGATTAAAATCTATAGGAAATCAATTTTCTGTGGATTTTTAACCGAAATTCTTAGAAAAATCCCAGTAAGTATATGCATTGTGTAATTCGCATTAACAGTAAAGAAATCCATAATCATCCACCTTTATCTTAATATCTTTTGAATGTAAGGAATATAGACTGTACTTTGTCTTGGTAAGTCAAATTTCACATGGCAATTAAACATTGATTAGATTTCTTATTGGTTACTTGTAACTAATTATCCTCAGCAGTTGTTGGAGAATCGGCCAAAGTACCTTTTTTTTTTTTTTCACAAAATCGTGTTGAACTGCTTTTTACTACTTCCCACCTTATCTAATGCATATCAAAGTGGAAGTGATTTGGGTAAAGGCTTCAACCTCCAAACCATCCATTAATTGAAAGTGATGATTACAGACAGGAAATTTAGATGATGCGAGTTGTTGTTTCTCCAATTTACTCATAAACTCGTTGGAAGACTCACGAGTGGGCCATTATATATGCAGGAGAGATTTATCTAGTGGAACAAATTGTATTGCCTTTTGAACTTGTTACAGGAACAAGGCTATCAAGTGGAGCGCTATAATTTGGAGTTGCACCCCATTAATTAATCTGATCATTTATAGCAATAATTTTTTTTTCATTTGCAAAGTGTTTATTGACATGTTTAAAAAAAACAAATAACTGCTACTTTCTTGAATGTGATCCATTTAACTAATTTGGTTATTAAAGAAGTTAAATAAGATACTTTAAATTACATTTATATTTATTATTTTTCTCCAAACTAATTTATTTGATTTATAAATTAATATATAATGTATACACGTATGTATTTTAAAGGAATCATGTAACATGTAGTACAATTAAGTGATTTATTGGAAATTCTTAACCTTCTCACATTAATTAACGGGTCTTATATTAAGGTATGCATGGATTGGTCTTCTTTAAACACTCCTCTGTATACAAGTATACATACATGAATATGTAATGCATCGCATCAATTTAAATTTATACCATTAAATAATTGTATAACTTATTCCTCGAGTTACATGAGGAGTTTCTGATGAGTTAGAGTGCTTATCATTATCCATGAGTACTTAAACCGGGTCCGGTCGGACACCATATCCTTTACTACTATTTTATATGGATAATAAGAAGCATATGATGATGCATGCAGATGTTATATATAGATTGTCCTATTAAAAAGGAAATCTTGAAGGTCGCCGTTGATCCCAACTAAGATATCAAAGGACCTCACTTGGACTCATCAGTGTCATCCCTATGACTCCTGCTATAGCCACAACCAACCCATCTTCGACCCCTCTCTATTTTCTTTCTCCAACATCCCTTCTCCTTCCCTCTGTTCCCAACTTAATTTTCTCTGCCACAGGGGTGGGTGTGTGTGTGTGTGTGTGTGTGTTTATGCTTATATATATGAGCATTGCATCTTTCTCTCTGACTCATTTAATACATTTCTCTGGTATACGCTTATATATCTTTTCAGCATTTTTACCGCTATGTAACTCGTCAACAAGGACTTGCATGTAAGCTCTTAAATATGGCGACGAGTCCATCTCTATGGGCTACTTCGCCAACGAAAAACTAACAATGCCTTCAACCGATGTCTTCGACGGCTTCCTCTTTTGCTGCGGCCAGAACAACACAGGTCTCTTCAACAGCACGGCGGGAATACTCGGCCTTGGTCGTCATCCTCTCTCCTTATTCGAACAAACCGCCCAAAAGTACAACAGAATCTTTTCCTACTGCCTCCCCTCCACCCACAGTGCCGTCGGCTACCTCAACTTTGGCTACGATCCTAGATACTCCTCCTGCGACGTCAAATACATTCCGTTCTCTTCCATCTTCAAGAACTCATCCTTCTACGGCCTTGACTTCTTCCGAATAACCGTAGCTGGCGTTAATATCCCAGTCTCTGCCTCCTGTCATTGACTCTGGTAGTGAAGTCACCGGTCTTTCTCCGGCGGCGTACGATTCCCTGAGAAACGAGTTTCAGAGACAGATGTCGAGGTACCCGAAGGCGGATCCGCTTGACGTACTGGACACGTGCTACGATACGAGTGGGTACGATGTTGTTCACTTGCCGGAGGTTTCATTGTCGTTCGGAGGTGGGGTGCAATAGTGAGCGTAAAACAGGTGTCTAGGGTTTACTGCGATTAAGGATGATGACGATGTGGCTACTATCGGAAATACACAGCAAAAAACACTGGATGTAGTGTACGATGTTGATGGCGAAAAGCACAAGGTTTGTTTAAGGAAGATAAATCTATGACAGGAACACCTCGTATGTAGAGATCTAAGAGAGATGGGAGACTCCAATTTAGGGTGAATATAACTCTAGGACAGACTAGAGTGGTGGATTTCCGAGGAGAAGACATTGGTTTACATTTTTAAAACAGGGTCATCTTCCTCCCCCTCCTCTTACAAATGCAAACCAAGTTCATCTCGTCAAAAATCCACTACTCCAACATGTTGCAAATTTAAGTTCACCTTGAATTGGAGTGCTCTCTCATCCCCCTCGGGTCTCTACATGTGAACATATTCCCGTCATATACTTATATTTCCCAAACAGACCTCATGCTTTTTTCCCGTCATAGACTTGTCTTCCCCAAACATACCTTATGCTTTTTTTTAAAATCCAAGTCATCAATCCAATATATCTAGTCATCAAACCGCGTTAATAAATTTAATAGCGTCAGTGATGATTCAACAATTTTAAAGGTGTTAATCTCTGATTTATATCCTTTTAAAACTATATGCACTAATGGTTTCGACATACTAAATTTCAGGGACCGAAAACACAATTTTGAAATTACATGAACCAAAATGCAAATCAAATAAAATTATGAGAACTGAAAGTTATGTTTACCCATTTTTAAAATCTTAGTCACCAATCCAATAAATCCAATCAGTAGGCCACATCAGCAAATTTAAAGGTGTCAGCGACAGTTTAGCAATTTTAAGATAATTTAGGTCATTTTAAAACTATCAAACAAATTTTAAGGACAAAAAAACACATCTTTAAAGCTTCAAAGATTAAAACACAAATCGAGTGAGACTACAAAAATCAAAAGTTATATTTACCCGATGTGATATGCGTAAAGTATATTGTATATTAGTATGTTCTTATAATATCTCTTGTTTTTATAGTTTACCCCAACCCACCATTTCATAATCTTGCGTTATTTTTTTAATGTAATAATATCATTGCTTACAAATAAGAAGGATGATAAACCGATTTGAGGCAAATGGCCAGTGAAGTTAATCACCGCCAAACAAATAAGTATGAGGTCTTTGATGAAAGCATCAGAAATTAGCAGACAGGGTTGATAATTACAATTAATTATATCATATTATGGTCACTTTTAAATATTTTAACATGTGCTCAAAAATATGACTTGTGAGCATAATTGTAACTTTTTATATGTAAGTTTTGCCATATACTCTACATACGGTATTTGAGCATAAATGGATGGATGACTTGGTGCTATGAACACTTCTTATATTTTTTTTTCTCTCCTTTTCCTTTCGATTGCTTCTCCTTTTTAGTTAACTTGGTTGACCGTAGATCTTTACATCGGATTCTATGTTTGTTCATTTTCTCGACGAGGGGGTAATGTATTCTGTACTGGGGGCGCTCATGATTGATCAACACACATGCCATTTTCCTTCATCCGAGCTTTTTTCCCGCTTTCTCAACCCTCTTGGCTACTGGGAATTTGATCAAAGTAAAACATGTATATCCATTTTTCCTCCTTCTGATGAAGAATAAGAATTATTATCCTCCACGAATGAAGTTATGATATTTCATCTTGTCTAATATGTTGCCAAACACACACCTAGTGATAAGATTCATAAAAAGAAGAAAGAGAAGCCAAAGTAGAATATGCTTGAGTCCAGGGTGAAGGTGGAGATCAAACAAATGAAAACGTTAAAAGCTGGGAATTAGCTTGCTCTCTTTGTATCTCCTGTTTGGTTTTACGCACCATTCATGAGCCCCTAAGCCTTGCTGTGCTCGAACATAAATGTTGAAGGTCGTTCATCCCAATTAAGATATCATAGGGAACGTCGCACAGCTTAGGTTGTAATGTTTGACAAAAAGAATTGGTTGACCCTCTTGTTGGCCTGTTTGGCATATTTACATTGAGTACTCATCCATGTTGGTAAGCACCCAATGTAATTTTATTCTTATTTTTTAAAACAATTATTGTGACAAGTATAGAATGAAAAATAAAGATAATCTTTTATTTATCATTTTCTTTAAAAAATGACTCTTTTACTTAAAAGTTATCATTTACAAAAATAAAAATACGAACGATATAGTATTTATTAATACGATGACCAGCCGTTGAAATTTTAGCCTATATATAAAGGGTAACCATCCCGATGGTGAGTGTAAGCTGTGCATCCTCCTGGAACATAGTTAAAAAGAAAGCAACTATCTCTCTCATATCTATATGGCCTCTTCTCCTTCCTTTAATCCCTTCCTGTTTGGTTTCCTGTTGCTGGTTTGCTTCTTGTTCTTCATTGAGAACAAACTCTTTGTTTCTGCGATCACAAGGAAAGGATACAGTGAGCTTCAACATATGCATCATCATCGTGTTCCTCTCGACTCTTTCTTCCCTTCTTCCACTTGCAACTCTCCCCCTCAAGGTTCTTTATATAAATTTCTCTTCCCATGCTTCTCTCCTTCTAGGTTATAATAAATATGGTATATTAACTCGTATACATGCAAAATCATGCATTGAATGTATTTGATACGATGAACAGGTAGAAGCAGAGGGGGATCATTAGAAATGGTGCACAAGCACGGGCCATGCTCAAAACTGAGGAAACACGCGCAGTCGTCTGTGAAGCCTCCGCTCATAATCCCACACGGTGAGATCCTGGAGCAGGACAAAGGGAGGGTGAGAGCAATCCAGTCCAAGCTGTGGAAAGAGCAGCTTCAAGCAAGAGAAGGAGATGGGAGGCCGGCGTCGTTGCCAACAGAGGAGCTGGACCAGCAGTTGGCTCCTCTTCCGGCTAGGTCTGGGGAAAGTATAGGGTCGGGGAACTACTACGTGACGGTAGGGTTGGGAACGCCGGCGAGGGAGTTGTCTCTCATGTTTGACACAGGAAGTGACCTTACTTGGACTCAATGTCTCCCATGCGATTCCCCCAAGTCCTGCTACAATCAGAAAGAACCAACCTTCGATCCTTCACAGTCATCTTCATACTCTAATATCTCTTGCTCTTCTTCCCAATGTTCTCAACTTTCCTCTGCCACAGGTATGTGTGTAAATATATTCCTCACCTCCTATATCTATCATATCACATGTATAACTGGCTAAAAAAACTACGTATATAGTTGGTTCAATTTCCCATAATTCACAATTTTAAGTCTGAAGCTAATATAAAGAACTTATTTAGAAAGAGCTCTTTAATCACATAGACATAATGAATGATAGGAACCAGTTATCCTACTAAGCAAAATGCTTAGTAGGAATGGCTAATTAGACTTGGATTGTTCATATTTAATTTTTTAAAGTGCATGTTTTTCTAAAAAAGTTATTCCAATAAATATAGAATTTAAAATAAAAACAACCTCTTAGTTATTACTTTTTAAAAAAATATTTTTTATTTTAGAAATAACCATTTAAAAAAAAATCAAATCTACATATCTACTAGTTCTCCAAACTAGACATTAAATGCTGGGGAAGGAAATCAAATGACACTAATAACTTAATTTACGTAAAATTTTTTTGAGTTTAAGCCTACAGTCATAATGAACCTGGACCCAACTCATAAAAGAATTTAAGTTTTGAATAAATTGGAAAAAATTATGAATTTGATAAACAAACATTTGAACTATACTAAAGTTAATTAAAATATAAGTTAATTAAAATATTATATTTGGAATCAGACGAAGGTTTCAATATATATGATTATACTCCTCGTCTTGGCTTCTCACTTAGTCACTTCACTATGTGACTTTATTTCTCTGATTATATATTCACTCTTGATGATATTTCAAATAGGAAATGAGCCGACATGTTCTGACGGAGGTTGCATTTACGACATTACATACGGTGACGGCTCCAACTCCAAAGGAAACTTCGCTGAGGAAACCCTAACAATTACTTCCACCCAAGTCGCAAACAACTTCCTCTTCGGCTGCGGCCACGACAACGAGGGTCTCTTCAACGGCACCGCCGGCCTCATTGGCCTTGGCCGCGGCCCCGTTTCCATCGTCCAACAAACTTCCAGTATGTTCAACAAAATCTTCTCCTACTGCATGCCCTCCACCGAGAGCGACGTCGGCTTCCTCACCTTCGGCGGCATACCTTCCTCCGACAACATCATTTACACGCCGTTGTCTTCCTTCCCGGAGGCCCCCTCCTTCTACGCACTTGACCTCGACGGAATCTCCGTGACCGGCACCACTCTCTCGATCCAGTCCACCGTGATCATCGACTCCGGCACCGTCATCTCCCGGCTCTCCCCGGGGGCCTACAGCCCCCTGAGAGACACATTCCGGAAAGCGATGTCAAGCAGGTACCCGATGGTAGCTCCGGTGGAGTTCTTGGACACGTGCTACGATTTGAGTGGGCAAAAAACTGTCGTCGTTCCCAAGGTGACACTGTCGTTCGGAGGTGGTACTAATGTGGAGTTGGACCCAAGTGGGGTTTTGTATGCCGTGAATGAAAAGCTGGCGTGTCTGGCGTTTGCACCGAACGAAGATGAGAGTGACATAACCATTATTGGAAATACCCAACAGAGAACATTCGAGGTAGTTTATGATCTTGACGGTAATAAGATTGGGTTCAGATCCCATAGTTGCAGTGGAAGCAGCAAGTTCGTTAACCGCGCCGCAACATCAAATCTCAGCCGTTCAGATCTATTTTATTTTATATATTTATTTGCATTTTATTTTTTCATCAGATTGTGATTTATGCATAATATATATAAAGAAAGGAAAGTAATAACGGCGGCTGTTTCCAAAAAAAATAAAAATAAAAGAAAACAAAGAAACAGGCTAATTGAGTTTTTTTTTTTGTAATTTTATTTATTGTTGTAGAGATGTACCATCATGTCCTGTTGTAACTAGCTGGTTAATAATTGCTTGCCGAAAGCAAAAGTTTAAACGAGCGCAATCAATAAGAGACATTCAATTTCTACTATCAATGAATTGAGATGTTACGTTGAGGATCAAAAGAAATCTCCAGGGAGTAAGAGACATAAAATTATCCTCCTATGTAGGAATAATCACATATATATATATATAGGGGATCGAGTATATGCATTGAAGATCTCTGGGTTGCAATACTTATAATGTTTGAAGATGTTAAGATGAATATTACTCTTCCTGTATATAGAGAGAGTGAGAAATATATCAATCGAATCATTTGGGGGTAGAAACTCATGTTTGCACAACGCTCCGGGGAAAAAGTCAAACTACAATCTATCATGGGCTTGTTTGGGGAGGTCGTTTGCTTCCCCAAAAGCCATTACTGTGCTTACCGAGACAAAATTCCTCTCATATATTTACTTCGGAATCTGTGTCCATTCTCCCAACGGACTATCCAAACAAACCCCATATCCAGGTTGGTTTCAACAAAAGAGAAATACTTGTATACAATCTATCATATCGTGGAGCTTATATATATGTGTGTGTGTATGATCCATCGATCATTCTAATAAAAATATTTCAATTATCATTCTTTTATGGATATTATATTTCATAAATTTCTTTTGATTATTTTTCTTTGTTCGTAACCTACTGTAATAGATATTTATAAAACCCACAAAAAAAATTGTAATTTTTTCATTGAATTAAATAGCATAAATAACATACAAGTCTAAGAGCATGCAAGTGTATATTTCTCTTACTGAAAAGGGTTTTGAAAATTTGAACGTAGTTATAATCATAACCTACTTGGCCTTATTTTCCTTTTATTGGTGTCAAGGTCATTACTTAGCCTTATTTTGATACTTTCTTAAAACTTTTTTTTAGTTTTCATATCATTTTGTCTTAACTAAAAAATGCCTGTGAAATATGAGCATTTCATAGAGCTTTGGGAATGATTTTGGGTGGTCCAAAATACATTCCAAGGTCTGAAAGCTCGTTTGTGACTTTTGGGTATGTCTGGGAAGCTTGATTTGAAGAAGTCATTTTGGACAAAATAGAGCTTCTGGTAGAAGGAAAAAAATGGCCTAGAATGCATTTCATATCACGACTTGGAATACTCAAGGCTACAACCTAGGCGTAAAAATTTCAAGTCGTCACCTGAGGCATTCTAACTACTTTTTTATCATTTCATGGTTCACTAATTTTATCACAATATAAAATAAAAATATATATGTATTAGTTAATAAGATTCATTTTTTTCTTTTCACTTTCCACCAAAAATCACTTTTATAATGTTTATCCAAATAAATTTTCATTTTTCAAAATGCTTCTAATCAAAATTATTCCTCCAACAGTTTTGATAGACGGACCCATGATAGGACCAATGATTAGTTAATCTTTTAGACCCTCGAAGTTGGAAGTTTTGTTTTTGGTCAAACGAAGCTGGAACTTTATTTGAAAAAAAAAGGGTAGTAATGTTTAGATCTAGGAGGATATAGTAGGTTGTTGTCAAAATCAAACAAACTTCATTTAACAGCTTATGAAATCTTCCGTAAGTTTTAATGTTAAATTGAGATAGCTGCCACTCTGTCCCTTAACTCACAAATCAACATATTGATTAAAACTTTAATTACAATAATTGCGACCAATAGGTCAAAACAAGCAAATCTTACAAACTAGGTTGAGCCACCTAGAAGCACTTACTCTTGTTTATTGTGAATGAACCAAAACAAATAAAAAAATATCAATATTAATATGCTCAATATATAAATAGAAGTAGAAGTACTTGGAGTATGATTGATGGTTTTTTTACTATATCAATATTAATATGCTCAATATATATATTCTATCATTTTACTATAACTGATGGTTTTTTTCCAAAATGAGCTTAGGAAGGAAAAGTGAAGAATTAAAATAAAAAATAAATAGAAACAACAGGTAGCATGTGACCCTACCAAAATTTTCCTCTCTCCATTTCTAAAAACCAATCAAAACATGCCATTTCATTCCTTCCTCTCTGTGCAAAAATGGCTCTAGAAAAATACATCACACATCGACTAAACCAAAAAAAAAAAACAGCATAAAATAGCTTCAAATCATCAATCACCGCTTGATCAAGCCGATTCTCCATTCTCTGCTTTTACTTCTATTTTCCCCTATTTATTCGCACCCTTTCGATTCCGTTCCAAAACTTAGCTCTCGGTTCTCCGATCGGCTTCACCGTCGAATCGTCCATCGCCGCCGCGGCCATGGACGACAATGGCGAGCCTCTTGTCAACTCTCGAGCCATCAGTTCCAAGTACCGTCGCTGCTCCTCCAACGCCTACGACGAGCTTCAAAGCTTCCGAACCTACCTCCGGTGGATGTGCGTGGATCAATCGAACATCTGGACGGCCTTGATGTCGTGGTCGATGTTCCTCCTCTTTGCCGTCATCGTCCCCGCCACCTCTCACTTCCTCCTCGCCTGCCCTGGCTGCGACGCCAAGCACTCCAGGCCGTACGATTCCATCGTCCAATTGTCGCTCAGCAGCGTAGCCTCCCTTTCTTTCATCTGCCTGTCGCGGTTCGTCAGAAAGTATGGCCTCCGGCGGTTCTTGTTCTTTGATCGGCTCTACGATGAGAGCGAGACGGTCAGGACCGATTACACCGGCCAGCTCAATGTGAGTTCCTCCTCCTTCCATTTCTTTCTTGCTCGTTTTTTCTGCAACTTTGCGATCAATGACTTGCCAATATGATCCATTTGAGATTTAGAAGCATTCTGTTACGCTACTCTCTCTCTCTCTCTCTCTCTCTCTCTCTCTCTCTCTTTTCTCATTTTCAGTTTTAAATACGAAAATGAACGCTTCTTCCTGTTTTGACCTTGTGATAAGTAAAGAAACGGAGGACACGGTACCTCTGAATAGTTTTCGCAGCATCTTTATAATCTTGAATTTGGCTTATACAAATAGAAATTTGAATTGTTCATGACATGTAGATCCAGATTATGGGGCCAAGTTATGGAACTGAACATCACTTTCAAAGGCAGTATTAGTCTACTAAACTAGGAATGGTGAACTGCTTTCAATTCCATTAATATAATATATGTGGGTACAAAAAGGTATAAAGAATAAATTTATGGGATGTTTTTTCTTATTAGATATGAACAGTATAATTGAGATATGTACTCGTCTAGTTGAAGTTCACAAGGCAATTTTATATTATTGATAAGCGTTGAACCCTTGATGCAAAACCTATGTCTTATGTTTAGAACAAAACGAGCAATATTTATCAGTGATTTAGATACTTTATGAATAATACAAGAAGCCTACTCTTTTAGTTGGAGCTCACAAAGCAATTTTGTACAACGGAGCATACTCTTTTGATTAGAACTTACGTGGCAATTTTGTATTATTGGATAGTATTTATTGTTGTTTTAGACATTATATGAATCATATAACCTATCTTGCTCTTTTGGTTTAGAATTCACAGCGCAATTTTGAATATTGATAGTTATTAGTTTTTGCCGTCAATTATATGTTGTCAAATTGATGCTATGTTCAGGCCAAACAAAACAAAATAATTGTTGGCCTTTTTATTTCCGAGTTTGTAGATGAATAATGTACACAACTTGCGGGAAATATTATGATTTAGGAAACATCCACTTGTAGTGAATTAACTGTATTCATCATGGTTCACAGAGAACAAACGTAATAAATGCACTTCATTTTGATATGCTCTCTGTTATTTTAGTGTCATTTTCATCTTTATTAGTGATGTCTGTGGTTTCTTTTTCCAAAAAAAAAAACAGCAATGTATGCATGCTTATAAAAGCTTGTATTGAATAAAATACAGAATCAATCAAAAGAAAGATTTACCTTATTCATTTGGTCGGAGAATCTTAATTATGCCCTTATTCTAAGACAATTTGTAGTGGTGACAACACTTAAATAGGAGAAAGTGAAGAGAAATTATATTAAATTCATTGGATGTGTTAACTATTTTTGTTGCTTTGGTCTCCATTATATTCTTCTCATATGCATATCCTAGCATTGTCATGTTAAATAGGAGTACTACTTTTTTAGTACTATTTATTTACTTCTTATAGTAGATTGTGTATGACTATTGCTTTGTTTGATTTGCCTATTGACACAATAGGTGCGCTTACTGAGACAAAATTCCTCTCATATATTTTACCTCGGAATCTGTGTCCGTTCTCCCAACGGGCTATCCAAACACACCATATATAGTACTAATCTTAATATTATATTCTTGCAGTATGGAGGACTTTCTCTAGTCCATTTCAATATATATATATATATAACAAAACAAGAATCCATCCCCTGTTATTCCACTATATAATAATTGGATATCCTTTTTTGTCCTTTTAATTTATTTTTCCTTTCTTTCATTAAAAAAAAAAAAAGCTTTCAGACCCCTTGGATATTGCAATGGCTTGTTCTAGTTATCTTTCAAAACAAATAATTTTTATCCTGAAGTGTTCCAAATGAGATATCAATATATAATATTACCCTTAATACAAAACTTGGTTAACTTTTTTAGAAAGATCAGGAAAGTTAAATAAATTATTTTAAAGTGTTTATTTATATATATCAACTATAAGTCAAACAAATTAGTTTGAAGAAAAATGATAAATATCAATACTTTATAATGATATTTATTTAGATTACTTAATTCCACGAGGTCTATTGACAATTCTATGAAGGATTAAATGTTGTGTGTATATACAAAATAAAATTCATAATAAATTACATTATTCAGAGATCTTGAATAAAATGTTGCATTTTGTCTGTGTCTGATATGGTTAAGCTAATTTCTGGTGTCTCTTATTCAACAGAGATCACTGAAGATTCTCTCAATCTTTGTAATACCGTGCTTAATTGCCGAGGGTGCATACAAGATATGGTGGTACGCATCAGGAGCCTCGCAAATCCCATTCTTAGGAAATGTCTACTTGAGCGACGCAGTAGCATGTGTGATGGAGCTGCTCTCGTGGCTGTACCGCACCACCGTGATCTTCCTGGTCTGCGTCCTGTTCCGTCTGATCTGTCACCTCCAGATCCTACGGTTAAAGGACTTCGCTTCTGTGTTCCACGTAGACTCCGACGTGGCTGTAGTGCTGTCGGAACACCTCCGAATCCGGAGGCACCTCCGTATAATCAGCCACCGATTCCGGGCGTTCATATTGTGGGCTCTCATCCTCGTCACCGGTAGCCAGTTTGCTTGCCTCCTCATCACCACTAAATCTTCAAGGGACCTTAACATTTTCAAAACTGGTGAACTTGCGGTACGTAGCCCCCTTCTGTCGTGTATCTTTTTACATTTTCATGGCTGTTCTTATAACACTAATGACAATATATATATATATATATATATAGATGCAGGCCAAGACTTGTTTGTTGAAATGTGATTAAATTTCAATTTAAACGACATTAGAATTACAACTAAATTGAATGATAGCCTTTTAATGAAAAAAATTCTCTACATTAGAATTTAAACGACATGTATAGGTTTATATAACAAACAACGAATAAGAATATCAAACAATAATACACAGTTTATTTTAAATTTCATAACAAATAATTAAACTATAAGTATTGGTAAAAATAATGAATAATTATATATAATTCGGAGGGTAATAAAGGATTTACTCAATTGCAGTTAAAATTAAATGGAAATGAAACACAACTGTCATGATTCATGATCAACATTTATCGTTTTGACCCCCCAAAAAATGATTGAAAGTTATTTTTTTGGGCCAATATTAAACACATTTGGGTTATGATTCGGTGCAGCTGTGCTCAGTGACGCTGCTTTCTGCTCTCTCGATCATATTGCGGAGTGCAACAAAGATCACACACAAAGCACAAGCGATCACAGGGCTTGCTGCCAAGTGGCATGCATGTGCCACGCTGGATGCGTTTGATGGGATGGTAGACGGTGAGACGCCGACGGCTCAGGTTACATGTGAAAGAGTGTATCCGACGGTGGGGACCGATGGGGAATCGGAAGCTGATGACGATCCAGGCGACGAAGAATGTGAGATTAATACCACCAGATTAATCCCGTTATATGCCTGCAACACGATATCATACCAAAAGAGACAAGCTTTAGGTATGCAAATCAAACCTATCACTGGGTTACAGCTAACTCATCTGATGTTTTCGGTGGAGATTAATAAACTATTACTATATTAATATAGTAGTAACTTAATTGCATTGACGTGCTGTACACTTTTATTTGAAAATATCAAACGGATTCTTTCTTCAGATCTCAAAATGCAGAAGAAAATAATCATAGTCAATGATTTATCTTTTGAAAAAATAACTTACAACTTAGATTAATTCTCCTTATAACTTAGAGCCTATATTATTACTTTTTAAAATGATCATTTAGTCACATGTTACATGATGAAACAAAATTTATGGTTGTTATTAAGTTTTGATTTTTTTTTTGGTGCAGTGAATTACTTTGAGAATAACAGAGCAGGGATAACAGTGTTTGGATTCATGTTGGATAGGAGCACACTCCACACCATTTTTGGAATTGAGCTGTCCCTTGTTCTCTGGCTACTCGGCAAAACTGTTGGCTTTTCTTGATCACGCCAAATTTAATTTCCCACGTTTACTTCTTTCCTATATCTTGCCCCTTCTTTTTTGATGCCCTTTTTTTGTGGAAGAAAAAAAAACCTGAGTTGAAAGTATAGACTATCAGAGCATGCCTGGCCATATCTGATTATGTATAAATGTCATGTTGTGATTAGACTTGTGTCATCAAATATTTACCTATACGCATTGTTTCATGTTATAATCTTCCCCCTCCAGAAATGCCTTCCCATTCTCTTCTCTTTTCTTCCCCAGTTTTTAGTTAGCGTATTGAAAGAGTCTTGCTTCCATAACAAATACGTAAAATGACAACAAATAAATAATGCTCACCTATTGTTGGAACACTGTTTATAGGCTTATTTGAATAGCCCGTTTGAACATCTAAAAGCCATTCCTGCACTTATTGAGACAAAATTCCTCTCACATATTCATTATCTGAAACTTCACAGTGATTTTCCCTTTAAGATATATCATGCAAAGGTTCTGCCAAATAAAGTTACGGAGTTTATGGCATGGAAATAAAATTTTATATGATTTCCATCATGTAAAAATGTATATTATTCTTATTTAAAAAAAAAGGAATACGATTCATTAATCTAAAGACGTACAAGAGAGCAAGGACAAAAGAGAACAAACGATCACCTTTCAAGATGGTTGATGTTGAAAGGTACAAAAATCTTCAACACAACTTGGAGAATGTGTAGCTAATGAATATGCACATCTATCTGCTTTCCCATTCATGAAGTTAATAACAGTGAAATCCCAAACTTTGTTCATATGCACAAGGCATATATCTTTGAATACACTGGAAGAAACAATTGAATCCACATAAAGTCCACGGCTAACTCAGTAAAACTTTAAGTTACGGTATATACTTCTCACAGGAAATCATCTCTAACTATCAATCCTAAGCCTGTAGGTCATCATCATTATCATTCAATCAAGATGCAAATAAACATGTTGAAATAAAGCCATAAAGGCCTTCCCCCTTCTTTCTCTGCTGTCAAAGAAATACGCACCATAAGGAGAAACTGCTATCACACATCACGTATCCCCCTAGTCTATTGGATTTAGAAAGGAAACCATTCACCAACTTCTCTTCAGACTCAGTCCAACATGCTGAGAAAGTTAAGAAGGCAAAAATTGCAGGCATGTGCTATTTTTATCGGGGAAACAAATATTTAACCTCCAGAACCATATTTGTATTAATGATTGCGATTGAGATTCGCAGACACATTTTTGCAACTTGCAACAGAAAAAATGTCACATCGTATCACTGAATGTAAATTCTCTAACTGATCAGAGAAAAACAACTCAAACTATTGAACTTCATTCTCGGAAGCACAGAATGATCAAAGGATCAGAGTCTAAGGAACTAAGGATTACGAAGCACAATTACTCAACCGAATGTGTAAATTAGACTTTAAAGAGAAAATTCTAACCATTATGCCAAATCAACAAGACTTCAAAATTACAATTCTACGGCTCCACTGTCGTCACCTGTTGCCATTCCCCATCTACCGCTTCCTTCCATAATGTCACATTATTGTTCCCATCAGCCACAGCCAATATATTCCCAGTCAATGACCATGATACCCTCCATACAGGGGTCTTGAAATCATACATAACCTTGCCTTGCCACTGATCTCCCTCCTTGGCCACAGTCCATATAATGACTTTACCATCTTGTGACGCACTGGCAATTGTAGATTTAGGAAGCCCCAAATTTGGTGCCCAAGCAACATCTCGAACCCAATCTGTATGCATCTGAAGAGCAGGAAAGCAGTCCATCTTCCAAACCCCATTGTAGAGTTTCCATACCTTCACAGTATTATCACAACCACCAGAGCATAGCTTCTGCACAGGGTCAAGCAAGCCAGTGCCAACAACCGCACCAGGTGCTGTTGATGGGGCCCAGGAAACAGATGTAACGCCGACTGGATGGGCTTGGTCAATTCTTGAAGTGTCCCAGCCACCATCTGCTCTAGTAGTGAAAACTGAGATGCTACCATCAGATGAACCACAAGCCAAGCAAAGACCTAACTCATGAGGTGCCCAAGAAACTGAATTAACAGATGACTTGTGGTCATCAAAGACATGAGCTTGAGTCCATTCATTTTGGTTGCCCTCCTTCCATATAATGACACGCCCATCATAAGAACACGAAGCAAGAAGAGACCCGAATTTAGGGTGAGCCCATACTACCTGCCATACAGGCCCTTGATGACCAGTCAGGGTTGCTAGATGTTGAGAGGCTGTGTTGCTCACCCCAATTATCTTAATGGTGTGGTCAGATGAGGCTGTAGCCAACCGTTTACCATAGTAATCCATTGCCACATCATGAACTGTGTCTTGATGACCAGTTTCAACCTTCTGAGGAGGCATATTTCTGTTAACATGCATATAGTGACAGTTAGTCAAACAAATATCCCATAAAAAGACAAGGGAAACTGAGCCTTCTGCCAATTGTTAGACCCAGTTTCAAGAAACTTCTCATAAAACAATGCAATAAATAATCAGATAGTAAGGTTGAAGTCATTGATCCATTGACAAAAAATTCCATCTAATCCAGACAGTAAAAGCAGATCGCTATCTGAATTATAGTACTATCCCAGTGACACTGAAGAAAAAAGTCTTAACATGAGTTAGCTTTCACCCGTGCAAGTGCGACTACTCAAGCTTCAATTAACAACTCGATCATAAAAAATAACACTAACAAGAAATCAAACTATAACACCCATAATATACCACATCTTAAAATATAGACCTGGTTAAACCTAGAAGGGAACCCAAAAAAAAGAGGAGAATATCATTGCCCCAAGAGAAAGGGATTAGGTAAAACGGGACCATTTCAATCTCGAATTCAACAATCATAACATGAAAAATATTTTTCCAATCATCAGTGTTTAGTTACCACATCGTATGAAAGAAACCAATTCACAACAAAGAGAAAGAATTCCCAGGAGAAGCAAAAGCCAGGCGTAGAAAACCCTTCAATAGAAGCTGAATCGGAAAAATGAGGAGAAAAGGTAGCAGAAATCAGAATTTTTTTATTGATGAAACGGAAGATTGTAAAAGATGCAAAGGAGTGGGAAGTGGGAAGTGGGAACGAAATCTGAAGACCTAGTTTGAAAATACCAAAAGATCGAGGGGGGCTGCACATAAAAATCGAAAGAAGTGAAGTGAGAAGAGAAAATAACAAACCTGTAAGGTAAAGGAGAGCAGCAGTGGCGCGAAGTGATAAGAGCAGCCGTGGACGGCGTCAGGTACAGCTGGGAATGGGTCAAGAGAAGAAGAGGATGAGAGCAAGGAACACAGATCTATACAAGAGGACTTGAACGAGGTGAAGGATTAGTTAACAGGTGCAGGTTGGCGGTTGGCCTGTGCAGAAGAAAAATCCCGATCGAAACGAGGCAGTCGTTTCATTAGAGCATAGCAATGGGAGGGTCGGGCTGGCCCGATGGTCAATCTGTGATCCACCCATTCAAGTGTAAATTGGTTCGAGCTGAGCCCGCCCCCGATATTAACATGTTTTGAACCCGATACAAACAAGCTTCTTGAAATCCGTCGGGTTCGGACGGGTTAATGGATAGTCCATTTATTTTTTTACTGTGCATCCCATTCTAGAAACAGGTGCATCCCATTCTAGAAACAGGGGAGTTACGATTTACCAGGGAAATCAATCACAAAATCAACGGGGAACTAAAGGAAGTGGGTGTTTGTGTTTTCAAAAGCAGTGCCTTCAATGTGTATGAATTGCAATATCCGCACCTTTTTTCAGTTTTTCTGGGAATGAATTAATATCAACAACTATCAAATCAAAACAACACACCATAAACCAGGCCTTGGATCACAGAAGAAGAGCGAACTGCGAACACTGACCTGAGGAGTGAACAAAGAAGAAGAGCGAAGCACAACAGCAATAGCCAGAGTAGGTGCCACTGCTGTAAGATTTGATTTCATCGCAGATCCAAGTTCCAGCTGCCTTCCAAGTTCTAGCTTCCTTCTAAGTTCCAACCAACCGATCAGCTTCTCATATCATTGAGGGCGTGGACGAGCCGACGATCTGCGAACCAGCCGACGGCATTCTCGAGAGGGTTGAAGCTGACAATCTGCGACGTTGAGGGCGTGGACGAGCCGACAGCATTCTCGAGAGGGACGAGCCGACGATTTGCGACGTTGAATGGTTGAGGGCGCGAAGAAGGAAGACAGAAGGTTGGGGTTAGTGCTCACTGCTCAAATCTTCACCTAGTGGAACAAAGAGCTTGGTC
>JANTPZ010001704.1:0-37393 GCA_025593235.1 Vachellia pachyceras | reverse complement strand
ATACTTAATTTTGGAATTCACACGGAACTCCATGCCTGAACTTTCGGCCCTTTTTATCTAATGACCATATTGTCTTTGGTCTTTTTACTTAATGACGTTTATGTCCCTGACTTACATTCTTAGTAATTTCAAAGTCTTGGGACTAAATTGACCAGGGTCTCTTTTGTCCATTGACATCTTCTCTTCCTGTACTTTCATTTCTGGGCCTTGTCTTCTCTCATATCTATGAATTTGGCTTCTGTGCTTATTTACAGAAAAAAATGGTGGATATTACATTAAGCCTTTTGATATCCCAAAATGGATGTCAGATCTCCCAAAATAGATATCATGTTAAATGTCATATTGAGATTTTAAATCAGTATGTTATGAAAATTGAAAAGTTGTTATAGTAAACTAAAAGTTTACTGATCTAGCAAATTTATTGCTGGTATGACTTGTTTGATTATCTGAGTCATATATAAGATGCAATATAATGTCAAAAAAAATTGTATATTGACATCTATTGAAGAGTTAGAAGATTCTTCATGAATAACCATCACATTATATATAATTCAAAAGTTATCATGTGATGCTTGTTCTCAATAGAATATGGATCATGAGAAAATCATTGGCTATGATTTGAAATGGATCTTTACATTTCTGAAAATATATTTACAGATATGAGCCCATTGGAAAAGCATGTAAACCATACAAGTATTCTATAAGTTTGATAGATGTATCTATAATATGGTTACATGTATGATTATTGGTAGCTTGCAGCATGAAGTTTGCAAGATTACTTGAAAAAGATCATTATGTTCATTTGTGCACAATTTCCAAATTATACGATTCATAATAATTTACTAAAGCCTCCATATATAGCTTGATCAATGCTTATGAGAACAAGATTTTTATTTCAATGTTGGTATATCTGACTTGATATATTGCATCACTTATATATATTAAGCCAACAAAATTCTCCCAGTGAAATTCACTTTTGGTCAAGAGCCAGATATTTTCCTTTTAAAAAGTTTGAATGTGCATTGTTTTCTTATTGATCCACCACAATACACATAGATGGAAAGTAGAAATACATGTTGGGCAACATTCTCCTCTAAATAAAACAAAATTATGTTTCTAAAGGGTCAAATAGGTTTATGAGGCTTGTACTGCATTATTAGTTGATTGTCATTTGACAAAGTTTTCAACATGAAAGGGAGAAATTGAGTGGCTGGAAAAGAAAACACATTGAATGCATTACTACTATCAAATATAAATCCTCAAATAAAATAGTATAAACTAGAAGTTCATCAAATATTGCATTCATGAGATATTATAAAAATATTTGCCAAATCTAATTACTGATTTAAATGAGAATTACTAATTCTCTTATTCCAGCTAAAAATGCTCCAATCAGTATAAATGAAAATGAGGCATGCTTGAAGCATGATAAACAATCGGTTCCAGATATACTTTGGATAAAGAGGAGCATATAATTAAGATGATCATATTGAGGTGGCTGGCACTCTAGAAGAGGTCAGGACATAACTAGTTATAAAACCTCAAGAGAGGTTTAGGTACCTGAAAAGTAATATTGAGATTTTGATGAGTTATGTTACAATGAGAAAAATGGAACCGAAAAAGGATAAAGTTGTCGACAATGGTTTTAATAATAATATCATGTAATCAAATGAGAATCGTATATATGAATTTATCATAAAAGGTTGACAAAATGGTAATTGGCCAACAGAAAAGGAAAAAGGAAAAAAGATGCAATAAAATATGATTGCATCATTTCGATATGTGAATTATGGACTAGTAGTCCATTGAAATATAAAGATATCATGAGATATATGAACATTTATGTGAAAATAAGTTTTCACAATGGTATGATGATTATGATGAGATATAATATATATTATTTTGTGGTGGATACAAAATAAATGATTTGGCAGAATATATAAAGAATATGCGTCTATTGAATATTGTTAAAGCCGATGCATATGGCTCAATGAACAGTTGAATGTGCATCAAAATGCTTGAAAGACATGTAATGTCAGAAGCTTGTCTAAGAAATACATTCATTGTTGTGTGGATTAAAGAATTTGAGTATATATAATTGATTTAAAAATGTGTAAAATAAGTCAACATATCCGAAAGATATAGTAAATGGATACATTTATTCGACACATCCAGAAGATGTGAACGAGAAATACATTTCGGCATATAATTTGATGAGAATGCATTTATGTGTTTAGATGTAAAGAAGATTCACTATCTGGAAAATCATTGATGACATTCACATTTAAGAAATATATTTTAATGATAATGAGTGATATTGTCATTAGGGGGAGTAAACATAATGTTATCAGGGGGACTAAATATCATTCTGTACTCTTTTCCTTAACCAGGGTTTTATCCCACATGGTTTTCCTGGTAAGGTTTTTAATGAGTCAGCTTCATTATATATTTGTGTACTCTTTTTCCTTCACTAGATTTTTGTTCCATTGGGTTTTCCTAGTAAGGTTTTAATAAGACACAATATTTGTTCATGGACATCCAAAGGAGAGTGTTATAAACATTATATGTGGATATCCATAAACTATTGGCCTTCCATATTCTATTCCTTATAACCTCTCTCATAAATAGCTTTTAGAGGTTTTTATGAAATGGTTATATATTGTATTGTATACTAATGGGAATTGTTGTTTGGATTTATTCAATGTAATATTAGTTGAGTTGAAAGTCTATATATAAAAGCTATGTACATATGATGGACATGAAAAAAGATGAATAAGAATTGTTCATCTCCTCCTTACAATTTCTCTTGTTTGTTCATTTCTTCCCAATCCTTTCTTGTCTTGCTCATATCTCTCCAATTTTCTTTATGTTTATAACACAATAGTAATAGTAGCAGCATTTTTGTTTCATTTTGAAACCTTGATATTTTTTTTTGCACCACTTTCTTTACTTGTATGTTTGCTAAACAACTCATGCTAGTTGATTTAAAGCTGGTGAGATTTTTGCACATTTTAAAAACGTCATATGTATTTTCGCACGCAAGAAAAGTTCATGATGTTACATGTCTAAAACCAAATACTCTATACACGTTAATCCAATTAACAATACAAATGTATATTTACTATGAGTACAAATAAAATAATGGGGCTCCTCAATTGCCTCCTGCACTGTTCATTGCTTTATTTATACAAGGAAATACAATAGGAGTTAGACACGCGTCTAATACAAGGAATATTCTAGACATGCGTGTACACAGTGAAATACAAAGCAGGATAATACAATAAATGAATACAAAAGAATATATTCAACTCCCTGCTTTACTTCGAACCCTCTTCTTGTCCTTTTTCTTGTTGTGTGTTTGTTGTGTGCATTTCATCATTCCTGAAGGTGCCATAGAGATACTGAGCTTGTCTTGCCATAGAGATACTGAGCTTGTCTCTAAGATAACAGAAGTGCATATGATGCAATTGCTTTGTTAGACAGTCATCCACTTGTTGTTCTGAAGGAATATACTTCACTGCTAATGTTTTTGACATGACTTGATCTATAATAAAATGAGCATCAATCTCAATGTATTTGGTTCTTGCATGGTGCACTAGATTTGATGCCAGAACTGCAGCACTTGTATTATCACAACATGTTGTTGTTGTTCTTTCAAGCTGAAATTTCAGCTCAGACAAAAGGGATTTTATCCAGCACATTTCAACCAGTATTAGCTAATGATCGGTACTCTGACTCTGTACTTGATCGTGTAATGACTTTCTGTTTCTTTGAAGACCATGTAACCAGTGAATCGCCAAGAAAGGCGCAATATCCTCCCACAGATTGTCGATCATCAGGACAAAAGGCCCAATCAGCATCTGATTAAGCAGCTATGTCCAATATTCGTGATAGCTTGATGTGAATGCCATGGTACATGGTCCCTTTCAAGTATTGAAGTGCTCCCTCAAATGCCTTCCAGTGTTCCGTTGTGGGTGATGATAGGAATTGCATACATATTGTAGTGCCCCTGCTACTACACTTCTATATTGAGAGGGATTTGAGAGTTTCATGCTTGAGTTTATTGAGAGTTTCATGTATTTTTAAATAAAAAGTATAATACATTTAAATTTATAGTTAAAATGCAAAATTTTATTTTTAAATAATAAGGTATTTAATTAAAATTATAAAACACACAATATAAAAAACCGTTAAATTTAAGGACAACGTTAACCGCAACGTAGCCTATAAATAAAATATGAAACATTAGGGTTCTTAAATTAAACTTTTAAATGTTAGGGAGTTCAACTCACTCTAAAAATAAATTCATCACTCGTTCTAGACACGAAGGCAAATTGATTTAAAATAAAAATAAAAATTTCTTAACAATTTTGCTCTTATTAATTTTGTATTGTTCCATTCATGCTCATGAGGAAGGGGAAAAACTCCCCACTCGTAGACACACGAATGGCAAATTAACCTAGAATAAAAATAAAAATACCTTTTTAACTATTTTACCCTCACCATGTTTGTGATTTTCTATTAATACTAAACAATAAATAATAAAAATAAAGTTATAACTCGTTCCAGAGATGAAGAGAAAATTATTTTAAATAAAATAATATTATTTTCATTTTTAAAATATATTATTATACTATAAATAAAAAACCTGCACATTAATTAGAATTAACCAGTAAATTAATTTATATAACATATAAATAAAAAATAAAAACTAATATGTAACGGTAGAATAAGAATTATTATCACCCCTTCATTCTAGAACATAGTAAAGGATTATTAAAAATCTCAACCCTTCGCCTCCCTAGCTCCTATCAATCCAAACACACCTTAAAATAAGGGAGACTAGTAAATTAGATCCTAAGCAATTGAAATAATAATAATAATAATTATTATTATTATTATTTTATAAGTCCCAAAGAGTTACCAAATAATAAGTGAAGTTATTATATTATTATTATTATTATTTTATAAATCCCAAAGAGTTATCAAATAATAAGTGAAGTTATTATCATGAACAAGTTTTTGGAGATTCGTCCGATATTATTTCATTTATGGAATATTATTACATAGTCATTGCTTTTTTTTATACATATAAATTTTAAGAAATGGGTTGGGCTCACCCACGATTCAAGGGTAGGGCACCTAACTCATGATCCACTGGGGTCTGTCCCTACGGGTATTGGAGCATATCAAGTAAACTATTTAGTTCTGACCATACATGTAGGTCAATCTAGTTTCACTAAGCTGTAGTGATGCCTTTCCAAGTGTCACAACTGAAGCTACAACAAAATGACATTCTCCAAGATCGAAACCTCTCTCTTTAGGTGGGAGTACTAGCTTAATCATTTTACTAGTTGAACCCACGAACGATGGGTTAGTATATTGTCATTGTTTTTTTTTTGGTAATAGTATATTGTCATTGTTGAACCAACCAATCCAAGACCTGAAGCTCTTGGTCAGGTGAGGCACGTCTCGGGCTTGCTAATTTGGGCTTTGCATGAGCCCAAATTCATTTTTTAACTTCGTGTAATGAATTTACCGTTTTACCCTTTTCTATTGGTATTTTACTATCAAATAAATTTTAGAGAAAGATACTTTCTATAGATTCTCTAAATCGATTATATCATTTACCTTATGAAATAATTTTCCTAAAAAATTTTAGCTAAAAATTAATCTCTATCTATTTTTCTTGAATTTTCCAGTAAAATAGGCCCTTACTTCTTGAAAGTAGCTTCCGAGTTATATATAAATATTTTTGGGAAAAATTTTCAATGAACTCTTACATTTCATAAAATAGTTATCTATATAATTTTCCCTTAGTTTTTCTGGGCCTTTATATATTTTAATAATTGTTTTCTTCTTCTTTTTTTAAATCTCGCCTAAAAGTAGGCTTTTGGCCTAATAAATTATTTTTGGGGCATATTCACTTTAATTAATTTCCTAGGCCTCAAAATATTTTAGGAACCTCTTTCCTATTCTCCAGGATTTTTTTTAGTTTTCTCAAATTTTTGGACATTTTCCATAATTTTACTTTTGACCTTCAATTTAGTTATATTCATCTCCACGAACTTCTCATATTTTCAAATTTCGATCCAATTTAACAACCAACCAACCAGCATTCAAAAGTATAGCAATATGTGCCATTTGTGACATTGAACTAGATTTGAGTTTTGATCCTCACCTCAGACATAATGTCTGCGATCTAAAATTTGGGGAAAAAAGATTATCCACTAACAAGAAGCTCTAAAAATTGAACGATTTGATTAAAAACAGGAAACTGATCCCCACCTCAGACTGTTAATTCATTCAGTTTAGTTTCAGATCACTTCCATCATATTTTTGGTAAAATGTTCACTGCAGTCGAAGATTATATATTTGATTTAACAACAATAATAAAGCACGGGGTATATCACTACTACAAAAGGTACTTTTTACGCCCTATTTTTAACCCAATTGGCGCCCTTTCTCGGGGTGTATATGTGAGGGGAGTAGAAAGTTAGGGCCTATGGCACCTTATATGAAGAAAGACACCGTAGGATAGACCTACGTCACCCTACATTTTAATATAGGGCGCCGTAGGGTGACCCTACGGCGCCCTATATAGCTATATATAGGGCACCGTAAGTATATATATTTTTTAAAAAACTTTTGTGCAATTTTATTTAACCCCTTTACTACATCTGATTCAGTTTACAGTTCCATTTTTTATACACCAGATCAAGTCCAGACAATTATGTCAGTAAACAAATATCAGGGTTATAAGCAAAAGTCATTGTGGCGAAGAAACACAAAATTCATTAAGAGTTAGACGTATATATCTACATAAGCCAAATCCTTGTGGCAGTGAAACACAAGTTATTGTCATTTACTGAGCAAAGATCATTGTACATTTGTGGCAGAGAACCACAATTCATCAATCTAATTACCCTATACAAGTCGACATGAAGAGTTAGAAACTATATATATTCACCTTGAAGAAATAAGCATTATTTACAAATCAAGAAGACGTCTGGTCAAAAAATCTCTGATCAAATCAATATCATCAACCATGTAAACATCATCATTATCAAAAATCTACAAATGTAAAAAAAATTATTGGACCAATTCAAATTCATCAAACCAAACGATTAACTCGTCAATATTTAATAGATTATGTATTACCTCTTCTAAATTTGTAGTCAATTCACCCTGAATGATACTATACATGTAACTAATGACATAATACACATACTCAGTATTGCCTGATTGTCGAGGGCACTAAAGATAAAAAAACATATTGTTAAAACGTATAAAGGGATAAAACGACTTTTAGTGAAAGAACTTAACGTCAAAGTATTTACTTTTGAATAAGACCACTGTGTGGTTTTACTTCTACCTTCACGTTTACTGCCCATAATTCAGTATGTCTTGAGTGCGCTGCAATTGAATTGACAATAGTTACATATGAAGAAAAACATATTTAAACATCATTAAAAGCAATAATTTACAAATGGAAAAACTTACATATCAAAGACGTATTTATACTTGCCCCTTGCCTTTCTGCCAGACAATGGATCAAACCAATACACAGTATTCACGAGGGGGCAGACAACGCAAAGACTCCAATAATGACTACAAGAACACATACAAATGAAGATGATTTTAAGAAAACAAGTTAATAATTATCAATTCGGCTAAATGTGTTAAAGGGATAACTATAATTCCATACCTTTCAATTATTGGCGCTAGGTAACATGACTTTGGATTGATGTTTGCTCTTATTGTGTTTCCAACATAATGCACTCTATGTTCTAAAGAATTATAACTCCTTGTTATATTCTCAGGACATATAAATCCATATAAATTATCTCTAGAAACGTCAACGCATATGTTGTGGAATGTTCTATTAAAGAGTTAAATAATAAAGGAAATAGTGAATTATATAAAACCTAAAAAAATGATATCATCAAATGAATATAGGAATATGAAAAACTTACAACATAAGTGAGGGTCATCCCACTTTGAGTGAAAGTCCCTTGGCTGCTCTGCTGTGTAAGGTCATCCTACATCGTATAATACGTCATAAGTGAGATACCAATAAACCCAAGACAAACAATCACATGTGATTATTATATGTCAGCACTTACAATCCTTCCAACCACCTCAGCAACTGCTTCATTTATATACTTGCCACCTTTCATCCTTGCTGCTTTCCATTTCTTGTGACGTGGAGGAGGAGTAGGGGCTTGAATATGACAACGGTAGGATCTGAGGTAGATGCCTCCTATAATCTTTGTTGCTCCTCCTCCATTATCTTTTGTTGAAGCTGTCTGTATCCACCACGAGACAAATAATGTGGATAGATATTTGCAGCACCCTTTTGTTTGTTGGCTTCACTTAATTCCTATTAAGGCATAAGAGAGAAATCTGAGTCAGTGATAGCAACAAAATGTAAATAATTGAAAGATGTTACCTGAAATTGTGGGTCTTTCCGTGACGCCACAAACAGTCTTCAGTCTTCGGGGGACAGAAACGGATATTTCTAACATGGATCTTCATCTTTCTTTGACCCCCCAAACATAATATCGTGACAACTTGTTCTTGAAGTCTTTCCACTGTATGTGAACAAGCCACATCCAGTGCTTCTTCATTTCCTTAGTGTCTGGAACATCATAGGTTTGCTGCAAAGTCAACATTGTCCAATGAAATTTGAACAAATCGAAATAAAAACATAAATGAAGTGGTATTGAAAGTTACATATCATAATTTCTTGCCATATCATATCCCGTGTTTCTTGTAGAACAGATCGCCATCCAGGGTACAGTATGCTAACTCTGCTCCGTGCCAAATACCCTAAAAAGCTGATAAATCGATCTTGCTTATTACCGATAGGATTCATATCAGAATCGAACTCTACATGCACATTCTCCTGTCATTGGCGACGACGTGCAGTCAAGGAGGCCATAGTTGTACATCCCCTAACCTTTTTCATAGTCAGCTCTGGCACCACCATTGGATTTTCATCTACGTGTCCATCACTGTGTGACTCGTCAGAATTTACCATATTTCTATTAAGAAATCAATGTCAGATATAAATAAATTGCAATCAACATGAATAAAGTAAACTATATAAAAACATATGAGATGTGCCCCACACAATAATCTAATATCAATCTATATATTATTTAATTTTTACTAAAATCCCTTTGTTACACTTAAGATGTAACTTTTCCAACTAAGATTTGGTTAACATTGCGTAGACTTTTCTTTTTCATATAACATTGCGTATGTAGACATGCATCCTCATTCTATGTAATCAAAATATAGGCTTTAGTCCAATTTTTAATACCAGTATGAATATTTTCTTAAAAATTCTAAAGCACTAGATTTTTTATTTGTAATTATGTTAAAAATATTGAAAATTATTAATGTGTCCTTCTAATCTAATTGTTTACTCTATATATATAATTAAGTATACTAAAAATAACACCTTTTTTGATATTGTCTATGAGCATAAAAATTTCCATACTAACTAGCACACATATAAGACCTTTATCAAATCCACCTATTGTAACCCAGTTTCCTTTCCCATCTTGGCCGCTGGAATTTTTTTTTTTTGAAAAATTTCTTCTTCTTCCCAGAGGGCTATTAGCGATTTCAATGGCGTAAAAATGACAATTCTCAAATAGAAAACTTGCGGAAAATCCCTTTTCATACTCAACCACATGAATCCAAGTATATAAAATACAAACAATAATCACAAAATCATATACATATACACACGAAAACAAGTGAGCTTTCCAAAAATTTTGAAAAGGCTTGCTTTTTCCGGCTAGAAGGCATGGATTCCGGCGATGAGAAAACATTCAGATTCGTTTAAAGACAAGCACAAATTCAAACTCAAGCTCACGCCTAGATCCATATAGCTATGTACATGCACGAAAACACAACTAGACACACGAAAACATTCAGATTCGGTGAAGAACGTGATGGTATAGCTGCAAGCAAGTTTAGGAGAAGGGGCCAAAGCTCGACGGCCAACACGCTTCAAGAAGAAGAAGACATGCAAGCAAGTTCAAAAGCGTGTACAATGAAATGGGGAAGAATAGAACCTGCAAGCGAACTAGAAAGGCGAAGAAGACATGACGACGAGACACGACGGAAGTAGCTCTGCGATGACGAGAAAGAGAGGCGATGATGAGAGAGGCGAGAAAGTCAGACGCTTGGACGAGTTTGAGCGAGGTTGGGCAGAGCATTCTCAGCAGGAGAAGTGAGAGAGAAGCCGAGAAGGGAGTATGAGAATCACATGGGGAAGTAGTGGTCTATCACTAGCTTTGAATAAGGCTCTGGGCATCACTATTGGCGCGTTATGGCGCCCTATTTATTGAATAGGGCGCCTAAGGGTGCCCAAGCACACCACTTTAGGCGCCCTAATCAGTGAATAGGGTGCCATAAGGCGCCTGCAGAGGCCACTAAATAGGGCGCTTAAGGGCGCCACTTTAGGTGCCCTATCCGTGTATAAGGCGCCTAAAGGTGCTACAGCCACCTTTAGGCGCCATATATTGAATATAGGGTGTCTAACTTTTTTCTATAATTTTAAAAATGGCACCGTCTTCACTTTTTACTCTCTTTTTAGAAAAATGAAGCAAATTTTAGTAGTAAATAGTATACTCTGTGGTAGTGTATATATATTTGCCCAGGCTATATATTATTGTAATGTCAGAACGATATGAAAGTTGAAGTAGCTAGAAACGCTATATTTATTTATTTTTATTTCAAATTCATATTACATGGATACAATATTACATATAAGAAGTTCTCGTATCACTGATGAAGCTTCTTTTCACTGCAACTTATAATTATTCAAATGTTCGCATCTAATAATGAGTTCCTTAGACGGAACCGATAATGGCCTTGCTATAGCCACTTTTGCGATCATTGAACCTGTCCCAGATCATGACTCCGCCGTACTTCCGATACCCCTTGATCGCCGGAAGAACCTTAGACTTCATAACGCCAACCGGAATGAAACCGCTGCCGGCTGCCCCAGTGGATGCAGGAACCCCCAGGAACACCTTTCCGGCTTTCACTTTGGTCCATCGCTTCCATGAATTCACAAGACTCTTAATGTTCCCACTTCTGTACTGGCATTGAGGGTTGTTATAGAACTGAACCCAAACATAATTGAACAAGCCAGTGTTGATGGCAGAGCTCAGGTGAGAATCTGGGAATGGACATTGAGGTGCGGCCGAGAGGATCAGCTTCTTGTTGAACTTCTTCAAAGCCCTAGCAAGTTCATCCCAGTGCTTCCCGCCACCGGCCTCGATGTCGAAGTCGATGCCGTCCAAAACGGCGTTGCCCAAGGGCCGTGACTTGGAACTTCCACCGAGGAAGTTGTTCCAGAGGTATTTGGCGAGCTGCTTGGCCTCAGCGGCGGAGTTAAGAGAGTAGCTGCCAGAGCCGCCGCCTAGGGAGAGAAGCACTTTGATGCCTTTGCTATGGCAAGTTTTGATGTCGGCGCTAATGCTCTTGCAGGTGCCCACGGCAGGGTTGCAGTGGCCGGCGAGGTTGAGCTGTGGGGTTTTGCCATTGCCAAAGGTGGACAAGAAAGCAATGTTAATGAACTTGTATTTTCCGGTTTTGCATGCGTTAGCGAGGGAGCCTTCGCCTCCGTTTTGGCCCCAGTACACGGAGATTCCGGCGGCATGGGATGTCTCGAAGACGGAAGAAATGATTAACAGAGGCAGTAAGAAGAGTATAGGAGCTGGTTGTTTGAGCAAAGCCATGGCTGTTCGGTGGTTCGAGAGAAAGAAGAGAAAGGATATATTTATAGTGTTAGGAAACGCAAGAGAAACGTGCCTTGGGGGCATGAATTGATAAGAGATAATATTGAAATTGATAGGCTAAGTCTTAAGTTTTGGGTCTGCTTGACTAAATGAACAAAAGCAACATCGTAAAGATTCGAAACTCTATATAATAATTTCTAACTAATTACTAGCTATGGACTATTTATATGTATACAGGGATTAATATAATATTTGATATTTTAATTTTGGCTTCATTAACCTATCAAATTTTAAACCAGTAGTTTTAGTCTTTTAAAGTTCATTTCATTTAAATCATGATCCCTATAAGTTAATATATTATGTCCCTTGAGAGACCGAAATTAATGCATGATTTGAAACTTGAGGGAGTAAGATTAAAATTAAGATAAACTTGATTGACAAAAAATTGTATTAATCCCATATGTAATCTAAATAACGATTTCATGTGTGTTTGTCTGTTATTATATTTTTTTTATTTACAGTAAATGATGATATTGTCATAAATTTGGGTCTATAACAAATTTTCTTTGAAATATAATAGTTAGCATATACAAAAAAAATATTTTGTCTTTTAATATATGACTGACTGAGTTTACTAAATTTTTCTGAAACAGAAGAAGTCATATTCTTTTCAATCAATTGATCATTTTAGTTATAAAATCAATGATTTTAATACGTAATTATCAGATCGAAAAAGTTGTTAACAATTCCCTGATAAATTAGAATTGATGGTAATGAATTCTATTTTATATTTTTTTAAAAAAAATTAATTTCAAAAGTATTTAACTATAAATTTTTAACTTTCTCTTTCACTATTGAACAAGTGATTTGTCATAAATTTTGTTATATAAGATACATTTTTGCATGTGACGCTCATGTAACTAAAATTAAATGTGTTACCGAGGGGCGTTTGTCTTTGGTGGGGGGATTAATTCTTTATTTCACGGCGAACTAAGTTTTTATCACTGAAAGAGGAATTTATATTTAGTATCGTTAATATCTTGAATAAAATTATCTTCAATAGGAACAAATGTCCTTAGAAAAAATTCAATTAAATTTGTGTTATAAAATATATTAACATCAATGTGATTTATCATGAATTAGTTATATATATATATATAATTTTTGACGTATTATCTATTATTAATATATAACATTAGAATATGGCTTAGAGTATTTCAGGAAGGATTCCTGTAATTTCGTACGCTAAAGTCTGTTTATTATGATTTTTTGTTTTAGAAATTGGTTATAGAATTTGGTAAAAATTCACGTTAGATGTGATATGATGTCACTTTGCCCGTTTAGCAACGCGACAGAGAAGTACTCTTACGTAAACCGAAATAAATATGTGAATGAGATTACCTCGTTTTACAAAAAATACTGTTCAACATGTACTTGACTTTTCCAAATGCTTCGATAAACAAGCCCATTATTTTGCAACGCTCTTGAAATTACAAAAGAATTTGTATATCATATTAAAAGAATAATATTTATAATATAAAGTTAGAGATTCACATATATTTAAAATATATCTCTATATGTATAGAAGCAGCCTGCGTATCTTATTTTGATTATTTTAAAAGATTCACTCAAATTTAATTTTAAGATTGTCAAGGGTATCACACTTGGAGTTTGGCATAATACTGACACTTGTCCTTAAGGAAAAGTCAAGAGGAGAAATCTTCGCCCCAATTCAACACTCAGACTTAAGATTCAAGTCAATCGTACACTTAGGCGTACAAAGTGGGGAGATAGGAAAGCATGTGAATTCTTCCAATGAGATGGCAGTCAGACCACTTGACCCGGTCTTGGTCAGCTTAATATCATGTGCTTAAGATCGTTAAAGTAATAAAGAAAGGTACACCGTCGATGGAAAATTTAATCTCAAGTCTCAAAGAAAAAATTTATTTAAAAAAATCCCATAGATTAAAATATTTATTCTGAGGTCTCAAGACACCCTTTATCAGGACCTCATGTTGTCAACATCAGCGCATGGTGTTTATCATTATCAGCACATGGTGTTGTCATTACCATCGCACATGGTGTTATTAACACCAGTGCATGCTGTTGTCGATATAAAGACATCATGTTATCAACTCCAGCACTTGAGATCTCATAATAAATATTTTAATCCATGAGGTTTTTTTATAAATAAGTTTCTTCTGTTGAAACTTGAGATTAAATTTCTTCATCGTCGAGTGTTGGCTAGCTAGATCACAAGATGACAAACTGAGGTAGATGCCCACCAAGTTTAAAAATATTCCCCTGAAAAGGCATCTGGTAGTAAAGCGTCCACATGAATTAATCGAATGCTCGAAAACTTAGTAATAGAATAAAAAAAAAAGGGTGAATTACCCTCAAGTCCTAAGAAAAAGTTGTATTTATAAAATAGTCCCAAATATTAGCCTTAAATACAAAATGGTCCTAAAGATTCACAAAACTACAAAATGGTCCCAGGAATAGCTGCTGAGGTTGTAAATGATTTTGTATTTAAGCCTAATATTTGGGACCATTTTGTATTTATTTGTCTTGCTTGGAACCTGAAGGTAATTCTCCCTTAACAAAATATCATATATTAGATTGCTTAAAGGGTTATTAAAAAGTGATTAAAACTTTTAGAATTTTAATTTGTTTATGGTTTTATTTTAATCCCTTAAATTTATGAAGTGTTACTATAATCATTTAATGTTAATCATGAGGTTGACAAAAGTTGTTAATATTAAAACTTCAAATATTGGCAAAACATTTTTAAATACTGACATATCAAATTCAAATTCAAATTTCAAACTAATAATTATTATTATAGAAAAACATCATCACCTATATGAGATGAACGTTATTAACGTTGGATGATTAGAAAGATAGTTAATTATAAAAGTTATTCTATTTAGTAAGAAGTTGATTTATAACTCACAAAATTTTATCGTGAATTCAAATCACACATTTGATATAGGGAACTTGTTTGTGGACAATTTATAAGTATGATTGTAGGTACTCTTTGAATATGAAGGTATGGATTGACTCAAATGACCTCCTAGAAATCAAATTATCCAAACTTTTAATAATAAAAGATGATAAAAGAAAGATACTTTATAAAAGGGTTAAGGATGCAAAAATATCATTTAACTTTTATTAAAAGTCAAGGTTCAAAAAATCGGATCAGGCAAGACAGTGGTTCAAGAGTTGATTGGTTAGATTGGGGTCAAATCGAAGTCAGACCGGTTATATTAAAATAATAAAATTTAGTAGACTATATTTTATTTTATAAAAATTAATAGCTAAAACTTAGAATACTATTTTATTTTACGCATATTTTATATTTTTAGTGTTTAATTAAATATAAATGATAAAAATAATTGAGATAAAATAAATTAATTGTACATTATTTCCTCATGTGTAAATTTATTTAAATAGAAAATAGAGAATTAAAGGCTAGTTTTATTAACATATTTATTTTTAAAATTAATTAATCATATCTTCCCACTACAGTTCCATTTTTATGGTGTTGTTAGCCTTAATGATGCATCTTCTAGAGTGAGCAAGTCAAACTGGGTGATAACCAGATTTGATCGGTATGACCAGGTCAGAATTGGGTCAACTGGGTCGACTAGTTGTCGGTTAACCGAACCACTTGAATTGAATAGATGGTGGATTCGTCAATTTTCAACCTAAACAGGTCGGTCCTTTTCGGTTTTTGTACCGTGTTAAAGTATGCATCCAGCATGACATAATTTTTGGAGTGTAAAAATACCCATGAACATTTAAAATGGGAGTAGAATTGTCATGAGCATTAAATGTAATCTAACTCCTTTAAATATGTATATAGAAAAGCAATAAGGACCCTAGCTCCACCATGATAAGTAACGGTCTTAGGCCATTTTCAACGGTTTTAGCATTTTTGCACCCATTTTAAACATTTATAAGCATTGTTATGTATTCAAAAAGTATATGTATTAACGGACTTTTGGTATATATTCATAGGTATTTTTACATATTAACCTTTTATAAAATCATGAGATTCAATCAAAAAACCTTTTATAAGCATTCTTTTGGATTGAAGGTGTTGAAATTCTAAATTAAAAGGTAAATATTTTAATTAATTTATCATAAGCCTACTTCTATATAATTATATATGTAGATTCGTGTGTTTAATTGATAAACCCATATCTTGTACAACAATTTAGTATCATTTTAGGGGTATTTATCATTATTATTATGTTATTATTGCAAATGCTGTGGATAAGTTGAATTTAGAGCAACTGCATGGAGATAGAGAAAAAAATAGCATTTTTGTCTTCTACTTTGCAGCCTGTAGGCGCAAGGGACAAGATTGAGCTAAAGTTTCAAAGCCCGCTCATCTTGTCATTCACCACACAACGAACACCCAAAATAAAATCGGTAACAAAGATTGGCATAGTTGGTCACAAAGTAATTCATACCTCACAAGGTAATAAGTTTAACTCTCACCATTGACGTGAGTACCTGATTGGTATACGAAAGATCTATAAGTATCTATATAAGCATATCCATCGATCTCTATTATATCCACCTATTCCACCCATTGCTGCCTAGCTGGAGTTACTAGTTGGAACGTACATGGAGTCTATGTGTTCTTGCTGTGCCCCAAAGATGGCCTTCTTAAATTTGTGAAGGGTTTTAGGGCATAACTGAAGTGACATCATGAATCGAAGCACTTACATTATTATAATACACAGCAAAAACATAGGAGGGAAAGAAAGTTAAGGGAGTAAATTTGTTCCGTGCAAAAAAGTGTTAGATGTTTTTATATTGAGAAAAACTGAAATGAGTGCTTGATCATGTTCCCACTTTCTGAAAAGGGAAAATTAACGGTTCCCGTTCTTCCTTATCATTTGGAAAATATTGCACTCCGTTGCCCCAAAAATGTATATATTGTATTTTGCTCCCATGGTTTTGTTTGGAAGCTATTCCTATAACCTAGGTTTAGTTACAAAACCTAATTTTTCAACAGTAAACAAGTCTAGAAACTGGAAAATACTTCTCGAGAAATGCAGTTTCAAGGTTCTCACATGTAAGTATTGCAAAATGCTGGGGCCATGTCGTGAACCACTACTCTATAGTGATGTGGAAGGTTCATTTCTCATCAAAACTTCCTCTACACTAGCAACTTGTGGCTTCATGGTGAAGCATACCATTAATATTGTTTCAGTGTGTCCATATGGATAATCTCATGCAAGTTCATAGAATTTGGGTAAAGCCCTAATCAAATTACCTTTAGTATTAAAATTGTCAAAACTACAAGGATCAAAATCCACAATCGATTTATTTATTTTTCTAAGACTCGTATGGTCTTTATCATAAATTTGAATTCACAGTCTGATTTTTTAAATTCTCATCATCATAAGTTTGATTGGACTCATGAATCTGACAACCTTGACTGAAATTTCAGGATGGAGACTTAACAAGCGGCATTCATATGTAAAATCACTAAATTCTGAAATCTGAATTTGATTCGCATTCTTCGTTGGGTATCAAAATCATAAAAGGCCATCATAATCTAAAACAGATTTGGGGTGTCTAATGATATGCCCCATCTCTAAGGTTTTCTCTAATGGGCCTTCAATTTTCTGAACTTTCCAAATATTTTTTCCAGTTTCTTTTCTAGACACATTTGCAGAGGAGGAGCACGTGACGAATTTGCAACCATATCAATAAATCTAAAGTATTGACTCTTACTAGGAATCGACTGGGATGGCCCATCAAGGAAAGTTTCTTGTACGAGTCTCAAAGTCCTCCATCGGTACTATTTGTCTCTCTGAAAGCCGAAGATTTAATCAAATTCTTTACAGTCCTAGGTTCCTAGATTGATTTTATTCCAGAAACAGCTCTCCTCAGAACGATTCCACGGAAAAAGATTAATGGTGATGAAGTAGGAAACGTACGAGGGAATGAAGAATCTCTGAAGCATCTGTGATTAAGCGGGTTGGAGTGGGCGAGAATAGGTTTGTTTGAAATGGTGGTGGTTGAAGCCATGTGGACGAGTGGTAGCATCCAAGGACATTGATATATATATATATATATATATGTGTGTGTGTAAGCAATAGAAAATAGGACAATTTACTATAAGGTCCCAAATAAGAAACTTATTTAATGAATAGTTCCAATTTTGAAAATATTTATCAAAATATCCCATTGACAACATCATACGCTGTATTGACAATACTTCATGTTGTCAATTGGACCTTTTGATAAATATTTTTAAAATTGGGACCATTCATTAAATAAGTTTCTTATTTGCACATATTGATTTGGCAAAAGAGTATAATTAAGAGTGTTAGTATATTCCCGCATTACCCTTGAATGTAACTGAATCACTTTAGTTAGTGTCATATCACGATGTCAAGTTGTTAGGATCAAGTTGTACAGCTGGCTTAGCAATCATTTCAATATATAAATACTTTGAAAGCAATGATGAGAAGAGATTCAACAATACACATGATCATATACAGTGTTCTTTAGCAAAGAGACACAGAACCCTTCATTTTATCAGGACCTTCAATCAATCAAAACTTGATTATCTCAATGTCACAGCAGATTCATTACCAACCACCTTTCACACAGAAAAAAAAAAATGTTTTATCCTTACGGATTGTGATAAAAAATTTGTATGAAATGGTTTTTCTACGGATTTTTCTGCGGGTATAAGGCTTGTGGAAATTTATTTTCCTCCGCAGGTAAAATCTGCAAGTAAACCCCACAGGTAAATCCGTAGGTAAAATTACAGAAAATTAAAAAGTACTTTTAAATAAATATGGCTATTTTATTCATTAGAAAATCCAAGAAATTGATTACAAAATATTTTTACTATTAAATAAACTTGAATGAACTATTTTCATAACAAAAAACATATATTTCATTAAGAATTTACTATACTAAAATATACATATGAACGAATTTAATGTCGCACGTCAAGTCTCTGTAAAATTTACTGACTGATTTAAAAATTACCTCCTATGTTTACACATCAAAGCACACTTTGAATAATTATAGTGATCACTGGAAATAAAAAAATTATGGATGCAGCTTTAGTGAATCAACGAATTTATTGGAGCATATCAAGTCTCCTTTAACTTGTATGATAAGCAATGAAGATCTCAATATGGCACATATGCTGACTCTCCCCAGCTTCAGTGAATTCATTGGAGCATATGCTCTTGCAAGATCAAACAAGCATCGCACCATACGCTCACTCTCTCCACACCACTTTGAAGCTAAAGCAGCAGACGACAAATTGAGGAATGTGGTGCCACATTCAGTAGCAACTGCTTTGGCTAAGAGCCTCTTCCCAGTTCCTGGAGGGCCAAACATGATAACACCTTTCCATGGTCTTCTAATCCCCTGCAAGCACAGACGCAGTAAACTTCACAAGACTAATCACCTCTATCTACATTGATAAGTTTAGCAGGGTGAGATAAATAGCTTGATGTGGATGAATAAAAGCTTGCTCAACAAATGGGACATATAACAAGGAGTTTCTTTAAACGAATTTCATCAAATCTTACGAGCTTAACTTGAAAAGAATACATTCATGTGCATATTTTAATTTTGTGATCATAAACTAAGCATGAATCACAATGATGCAAAAGGTTGGATTTCAGCATAGTTTACTGGATGCCAAACCAGGGTCTAAATCAAAATCCATTCGAACTGGATCTGAAACATTAACCAAGCAAATTTGATGAGGAAGAAAATATACATAAATTGAGATTACCATGAAATATTCAGGCATCCGTAAGGGAAGGACAACAGCTTCATCTAGAAGCCTTTTGGCTTCAGTCAGCCCTGCAACATCATCCTATCTCACTCCAGGAGTGCTTCCCAATGTATCTCTTTCAAGCATTGTAGCCAAGTCAGGATCAGGACCCTCATATTGTCCTTTCTTTTGGCATAATTGATACTATACAAATAAGCATCCACAAAAACTCACTATTTTAGACATCAGTTTGTTAGGATCTCTACTTCATATATGATATTGTTCCAATGAAAGAATATCATTATACACTTCGAGAAATGGCAGCTAAGGACAAATCACTGAACCAAAAGATTAGGCCAAAATTTCTTGTGCAAAGACAACAAATTGAAGGAGACTCGCCTTGAAAGGAATATATGAAATTCCTTGCATAAGTTCCTTATCCCACATTATTTAATCTCAAGGCCTAATGCTTCAAGGGGGTTCACTGTTGATAGCAACAATCCAACCCTTGTTTAAATCCTTGGGTGAATTTCTTGCCATCACTTCATTTGGCTTCATCTCTTTGGATTTACCCAACATATTTATCTGATTTACACCCTCTTCCGTTCTCTTTGCAATTATATAAATGAAGTAAAAATCAGACGTACCATAACCATGCCACCACCAACAAATATTTGTTACAATGAAACTTAAATGCAAATCAATTTCAAAGGACAAAAAGAACAAAGAACCATCAGTCACTCTTCTAGGCTAAATACTTCTTGAGAGGTGTAAAATTTCATCGGAAATGCATCAGGTATATTCCTTCAAGTGCCATAATGATTATTTGCCTGATAGTTTTAAATTTTGTTAGTCAAATAAATTATGCATATCAAATTTCTACCATATTTTTGTACTCGACCTACATAAAGGCCTAGAAGTAAAATCGTAAGAAACAACTCTGCACTTGCCAAAGTACACAATTTGATCAGAAATTTTTTTTATTTTGGCATTTCCCTTTGGTTTCCAATAAACTGTATTTTAAACCTAAAGAACACAGGATTGAGAAATATTTTCCACCATAGGAGAATATGTTACACTGAAATGCTATATTTTATTTCACTTACATGTCGAGAATACAGAGGACAGCATTTGGCGCATAGTTGAAGGTTTCTAGTACCTTCTTGACGAACCCATCTTCGTCTCCTTCCCAAAACTCAAGCTGCACCACTTCCTTATTCAAAATTTTCAAATTGGGAAACCTCAGGAACTCCAAAAAAGACAATTAGTATTCTCACAAACTAATCCATCAAAAAGTTAAGAATGTTTAAGTGCCTTGAAGTTGGCCAATAACTCAGTAAAATTTTCGCCTTACAAGTCTATAAAGTAAAGCTCACCTGAGTCCCGGCCATGAAATAAACTGTATGAGGAAATTCAGTCCAAACTAAGCCCAGAGTGTCACGAACAATGTCAAAGCTGTCAAAGCATAATTATAATACAGTACATAGATAAGCATAATTTCAAAGGCCCAGAAAATGGTAGCCGGACTCTGATTTTGAATATCATTACAGGATGGAAAAGGACATCTATGTAAGACCACATATCGCAGGTTCTAAAAGCTAAGCAATAGCTAATTCCGTCCTATCGTGAATACAACAGAAGTTCAAAAACATAACTCCACTACACAGATAGCACAAGGTTCTGTCTAATTCGCATCCGAAAAGAGAAATAAAGCAAAATTCTTAGGGAATGGAAGAGTGAGTAAATATAACTTCAGATAACAATCCCATAAAAAACCTAAATTTTTCCTCACTTAACCCGTGCAGCAAAGAAAAGGGAAAATAAAAAAAAACTGGAGACGATGCGGAAGCTCAGCGATGCTTTTGCTGTAAATTTCCTTGCCCAAGAACCGGTGACAATGCGGAAGCTCCAAAAAAAAAAAAAAAACCAGACGTAAAATTTCCACGGATATTTTTCCGCAGGTAAATCCATAACAAACTACGTGCGGATATTTTCCGCAGGTATAGCATATTTTTTATTAGTGTTTATTAACTTTTGTGATGGCTTACTTGGTCATATTATCAAGCCAATAACTTAAACAATATCAACTTGATCCGACACCAAACGTAACAGACAGCAGCGGGTGTATTTGGCTTCTAAACATATGTATCAAAATCATTTTCTTCTACTCAAGTTGGCTTTTATGACTCTCATCTGCTATCATGTTGGCCTCCTTAGGTACAAAAACTTAAAAGCCGGTTTCTTATATTAGTCGAAGGAGTGTTTATTCCGTCAATTAGCTCCTTTGAATCATTCAAAAATGACTTTGCAAATCCTAAGGTCCCACACCGTAATAGAAAAGATTTAGTTCAAGTGAACTGTAGGGGAATTGCAAGATGATTGGAACAAAAACACATTTCTTTATGAAGTCAGGCTACATATTCTTAATTTAAATAAAAAAATTAGTTAATAACAAATATTTAGAACATGAGTACCATATTCTCATGAAGATTTTAGTGACATGTTTCTTAAATTAACATGTCAATAAAGAAAACAAATTGAGTGATATTCTTCTCTTGAGATCAGGAACTTCATCAACAAGCTTTAATTTGATGATGATAAATAATCAAAATTTCCACTCCTTCATGATATGAACTTGAGTATCTTATGGAAATAAAGTTCGATGAAGGATACTGAATGAAGTATATATGCACACCAACAAAAAAAATATGCTTAGGATATTGTTCCATCTACTAAATGAAGTATATATATACACACACCAACACAAATACAAAAAAACATGATTAGGATATCGTTCCATCTACTAAAACTTATCAATTAGATAATATATCAAATAAAAAATCTTCAATTTGAAATATATTAAAACTGTAACACACCTATAACTTCTTTTTGATATCATAGATGTTCAATAATTGTCAGATCATTATCTCTAGACAACATGTATATTCATTCATAGATAAAAGAGTGAAAATGCCTTAAAAATTTTCGCTGAAAAGAACTGGGCATTTGAAAATTTTTAATGGGCCAAAATCACCCCATAAGTTTGAAAAATGAGACAATGTGGTCTTGCCCTAACAGATAACCACAAATGGTAAATGTTTGTTGACTCCATAGTGCTGGGTGGCATGCCCATACATGGCAACTACCTCACTTTTTTTCTCAACTCAAATTTAAACACAAAAAAATTAAAAGAAAAATTGAGTTTTATCAACATCAACAGAAACCCAAAACCACAAGAACATCATCATCATCATCATCATCATCAATAGGGGTCAAAATAGGCTAGGCTTTAGATAAAGAGGCATGAGCCTGCAACAAGGATCTAAAGCCTAAGATTGGGCTTAAACATGTTTGGAGGCTTTTTTTGTAAGGCCTAAACCTGTATGTAGGTTTTTTTAAGGCTTGAACTTGAGCCTTTTAAAGCCCTCACAAGGCCTAAAGCCTTTTTTTTAAAAGGCTTAAAACATGTGCACTCAAGTTCATATTTAAAAATATATTAACTTCCATCATTGATATAAAAGTTAATTAACTTTTATTGGAATGATTAAAAATAGACTATATAAAAATATTTATATTTATCATTTTTCTTTAAACTAATTTGTGTGACTTTTAAATTGATATATAATCAAATTATATACATAAAAAAATACATGAATATTGATTTAACTTCTTCAATCTTTTAAACAAATTTCAATGGACTTTTGTATTAAGGATCAATGGTACAAAAGGTAAGGTAGAATGTTCAAGCTACAAAGCCTTGATCACATTCGAAATCTGCTTCTAGGCCATTCAAGACGTGTACGAGAGGCCCAACTTCCTGAAAACTTGGAACCATTTGGTACCCTTGCGAAGTTTTACCAATCATGAGCCCAATAACTGCGTAAATATTGAATCGAACGTCACGTTTCAACCCAAAACCCTGGGGTGTTGAGTTAGGATGATGAGCACCAAACTCATTATTAGATCTTGACTGTGCAGACCTAATCTAAACAGTCGATATATTATTTTATTTTTTTCAAACGACAATTTCAAAATAAAGAATCGGTTCTTAAAAAGGTGATGATTAAGATATTATCTTTAATTTGTATTCCACACCCATTACAGTAATTATTTTTAAGAATAAGAATAAAATCTGAACCATCCATATTATATAGACCGGTTCAGTTTTGATGAGTTTGGGTGCGCTCACCAAATACGAATCTGCTGGATGATGAGACGAATTTAATAATCCTTATACATGCCAAGTTGAGTTTATGGGAAGAGTGGTATTTTAAAATATGGCAAACTTTGGAATTCTCATTGTGTCCCACTACAATATCTCAAACAACATTAGGCGTGTTTGCTATAGCTTATAAAATTACATTCATGATGTTAAAATAAAACTCCTTTCATATACTTATCTCGCATATCATAAATTACATTGAATAAGTAATTTCTTCCATTAATTCAAACATGTTTTTACCTCAAATCTCACACGAGACGATAAATGTAGCTAGTTAGGAAAAAAGTATAACTATCATGAAAGAGGACACGGTCATGTACAACCCAGCTACGTCAACAATGACACCCCCGTCAACAATGTCCAACAAATGAATTGTACCTTTTGGAATCAATCAGAAATTTACGAAAAAGGTATAAATATATCGACACACGCACACACATTGACCAATCAAGGTGACACTAAATTTTGTATCCCTTTAATATTAGTCCTAATATCTATACTGGCTGGAGCCTTGGTCCTAAGCTACAAGAAATCTGTCCCGATAATACTTAGATCGTAGGAGGCGATTTCAGTGTTGACGTTATTTTACCACAAACGACACTCAAAAGGGTCATTTGGTACGAGGATTTTGAGGGAAGGGGAGGGAATTTTTTTTATAAGTTGGATTTAAAGGATTAAAAAAATTAAAAAGTGGGATTAAAAGCTTCTAATCAATTTTTCTTACTATTTTATTATCATACATCTACTCTTCTTAAAAATTTTATAATGATTTCTCCAATTTTTTAAAATTCAATTCATAAAAATGTCATATCCCTTCCTCTTCCCTCCAAATCCGTGGTATAAGACATCAGGTTAATAATCCTAGCTCTGTGGATTGTGACTTCTACAGTTGTTTTGATCATGGATAAAGCTCTGGGCCTTCCTTTTAGTTGTAAAATATCAAAGAAGGGTGTGAAAGCAGAATTGCTCGCATTTTGGCTGGCAATTAACAATTGCTTCACATAACTTATAATGGAAAGAGAATGTTACTCGCCTTACTAGTGAGGTCTAGAGGTGGAGCAAGAATGTTTGTCACATACTGTTAATGTTTGTAATAGTAATGAGTAACATGACTTCATTTTAACACTTTGGAGGCAAACTTTGAACCCAAAAATATTTTTAGGATAAATTGTTCATGATTGAAAACTTCTAGGGATAAATTTGAAACTTAAACCCTATCAATATGAGTCCATATTATTTCATTTACATGATCATGATCTCTTTATTTATTGTTGTTGTCGTCGATCGTTATGGCCAGGTGAGTGTGCGTGTTTTATCTATAGAACGAAAAAAAGATAGACATTAAAGAAGGAAAGAGAGTCAGGTCAAAAAAAAAACAAGAAGAAGAAGGAAAGAGAGAGATAGAAGAGTAAACTGCATTAATAGATACGCGTAAAATGAGTGGAAGGGTTTAACTCCTTACAATGTAGTTTCCTATTTAACCGTGAAGTATGAAGCATTATCTATTAATAAATCTACAGTAGCATAAATATGGTGAACTAAAGCTCAATTCCCATTTAGAAAAATATTCACATTTAGTACTGGCATTGAATAAAAATGACTTCCATATGAAGATACAAGTGCTTAGTCAAAAAAAGAAATGCATGCACATATACATAAAACTGATGGCAGTCGCTGTGGTGCTGATTTTTATTTCATATACAATTAATATAAGGGTTAAAGGTCAATATAAAATGATCCAGTTGATAATGAGTTATTTACAATTAGTATATGGATGAGAAGCCATTGACCCATATGGTAAAGAGTTAGTTTATAACTGAAGATCAGACCCTTTTGTCAACGTAATGAGGATCTTATTAGCAAGTGATATATATAAGTAAGCAAACTTCAATTATAGTTTGGATCTACCTTATCTAACCTTTTCCTTTATCAATATGTATATCGGTCAGAGATCAAATAGCATGCCCAGCTTCATTCTTATCATCATGCTTCACACAAAATCATAACTCCGACTTCACTCTCTCCCCCTCTCTCCAGTGGAGCCAACCCCACAAAACCTACACCACACATTATCACAGTATTTTACTCTATTCACTGCCCCACACCCCAGGAATCAATTTCCCCTTCTTTTCTCTGCGGATCATGAAAAGTGTTTGATTCTATGAATGTGTGTGTGTGTGTGTGTGAGAGGACCATTTCTATTGCTTACAACGCATTGTTAAAGCTCCGACCAGGAAATATGGTTTGGTGAGAGATAATTTAGTTAGTTCTTTTTAAGGAACCAAATGACTGCTAGTAATTATCTATGTCTGATGCAATCACTGAACTGGACCACCAACATAGTATCAAATAATGTTGGTAGCTTGGAAATATATTTAGCTTTAACAAGCAATCCTTCATTATTATAAACAGTAGTCTAGATATAATCTTTTTGACCCTATATTATCGTTCAATCCAAGCATGTGGCTGCAATTAGTTCTCTGCAACAATCGTTCGCCTATTTATGTCTGTTGCTGATGCTTTAATATTCCAAAGCTTCTTCTTTAGAGGCAAATTCAGGTCTCATGGTTGGACACAGGCATGTTCATTGGTTGGTGTTTTCATAGTAATTTGTTAGTTACGGAAAGAGCAAGCGATATTGAGGATACAGACATCATAGACTTCGGTGGGGATAAAATTGTCAGTGACCAGAAGACTTATGAGAGTACTTAATTATTATCTCCAATCCATAATATAAGATCTAGTTCAATATTGGAATTAGTCCTAAATATATTATCTCAATTCACTGTCTCCCAAATTTATCATGTCCCCTCTAAGTATTTTTGTTGCTTGCATATATTAAAGAGTTTATATCTAAAGGTGATCAAGATGAAATATAGTATTTTAGAAAGATCAATTTATATTTATTACAAATAAGAAAATTAATCCTTTTTAATCTACTCAAATTAATTAATCTCTCCGTTCCTTTAAATAAGAAACACTATACTCAAATTACATTGATTAAAAAATTTGTCAAAGACATAAAATATGTAAAAATTGTAACTTTTTTTGGTTAAGATTCCCTTATTTATGGGAGAGGGGGTGAGAGTGATAATGAATGAATTGATTTTAAAATGAGTAATTAGATCAAGGAAAAATGGAAACTGACAATTAAAACTTTAGACATTCTCTAAATGTTTCTTATAAATAGAAACAAGGTTTATATATGGTAGTTGTTTCTGATAAAAAGAAACATATGAAGTATTTATCTCTTATATTAAAAATTATAGATAATATCTGTTATTCAATATATCCATTCCTTAGCCAAAACCACGATTATTTTGTGGTAAATTGGTCCCAAAATATCATCTGGTGATCTGATCAGTTTGTGTGATCACACCATTCATTATATGTGGTTGCATATCAGTAGGACATTTTTTCCCGAACATCTAAGACTCAATCATGAACCAAGTTAAGCAGATTGTGTAAATCCAAAGCAACAAATCCATCTATGTTGGAATTCTTAGAATTTGAAATCTTTATTACAGTTGGTCTCATATATATATATATATATATATGTGTATGGCTCCAAATATGTCAGAGATTTATTAATCACTAATTGGTAACATGTGAACTTTTTAGATTGTGGGTCTCCCTTTCATGTGCCAAATTATTCTTGCAGCGTCCTCTAATTAACTTTTATCATAGGTTCTAGGAGCTAGCATATAATTTAAAGGTATTTCATCATTGAAAGACAAACATTCCTTTACTCGTCCTCAAAATAATATTAAAAGAATAAAAGATGAAATTAAACGCCATGAACACATAAACATCAACTACAATTATTAATATATCTAACTATATGTCCATTCCATGCATGGAAAGTAAGTAGCCATCTGACTTGGCTCTGTCTCATGAATTGATACTCATTCATTGGCGTGTGATACACTTAATTAAGGCTAAGGTACTGAAGAATCCAGACAAAGGCACACCATAAATTTTCCTTTTGTTCAAAAACACAGGGTAAGTATTTAAAAATACATTTTATCTTTTGTGAAAAACGCATCTGACAATATAAATAATTCTTGGGTGCAAAAATGTATGCAGTGATACAAAAATAGGTCTAAAATGACACATACGTTAACTTTGACTAACACCGTTAAGTATTTTTTTTAAATTTATTCAAGCCATACGTTGTTTTAAGGTTAGTTTAAAGTTCCAAAATGAAAATTGTCACTGTATTAGAATTTTGTATAAACAACATCTATGGCTCAAATTTCTATGAGGATTCTAGAAATTAAGAATACTTTTCAAACTTAATTATTTTAAGGTTAGAAAGGTTGCACATTGTTTTAAGCATAGTTTAAGGTCAAAAGAATGCAAATTTTTTGCCACCTTAGAATTGTATGGAAACAACTACTGTTCACTCCGCAAGTTCACGGGCCGCGTCAAAAAATAAAGTGATAAGTAGAGTATTTGTTCCAATGAGAATTTGGTTCCAAAACCTAGTCTAGCAATAATTATCACACTTTCATTTAATTTGAGTGATACAAATATAAATAGTGGATGAAAACTATTTTTAAACTTGAAAAAATATAAGCAAGTGATTCATGGACTTCAAGGATGAGATAGGACCTAGGATTATTCATTCCTTTGTATTTCATAACATTCAATTAACCTCCTCTCATAGATGCTTTCAATGAAAAATGTGCTAATCTAAGATTTGAAAAATACTTGTAAAAGCTCTCTCAAGTCAAGAACATGTGCTTAATTCTATAATTGTTCAATCTCTTGTTACAATTAATAAAACTCAATTTTTAAGCTCCAATCCTAATTTGACTATGCAAGGTTAACAAGTATATCTCTATCTTGCCAACAAAACCATCCTTTCATCATGCAAACTTCAAGTTCTTGCACAATCTTACCCAAGTTCTACACTCAATTTAGCTCTCTCAAGCATCAATCAAGTGAACCCAACAACTTATTGGTTACCAATCAACAGGTATTAAGAGAAGAGCAAAATGAACACACACACACACACATCATTAATTATAAAAAGAGAGGAGTATTTAAGAGTTAATCCATACAAGGGTTAAAAATAATCCTAGAGAAAAGTATTTAGCTACTCATGTTTAATAAACCCATGAGAAAATGCATATATATATATATATCAGCCCAAATATTGAATCAAGAGTAGATGGAGAGGAAAAACCAAGGAAAGAAGCTCACATCTCTTCAAATCTTCAAAACCTAGCTCAATCTCCACCAAAATACAAGCCATAGCACATCAACATGCTCCTAAATGTCCAAAATGGCGGCCATCCACGAGTTAGAGGCTTTAAAACCTAAATTTTGGTAACTTAGTGCTGTGCACATTTTATTGTCATCAACTACTGGGCCGCAGCGGAACTGTTTTGAGATGCGGTGGAGTTTGCATCTGCTTTAGTTAAGCTACAACCAAGATGAATGCACCATAGCTCATTTTACCTCTAAAAAATAAATTCTTCCACCTCAAATGATGTTTTCTATCCATAATTTGACCTCCGTTTAGTCATCTTTGACTTTCCTAAGTGCTTTTGAATCAACTTTAGCCTCCACATGCCTTCAAGATATTTTTCAGATGGTTTGAAATATATCATTCTTCTATCAAAATATACCTTGCAAAAGGATAAACTCTATAAGCATATAATCAACAAGAATAAGAGTCAAAATGTCCACAAATATATTAAAAAGTGTAGAAAACACTTGAAAATATGTTGAAGTGACATGAAATCCTAGAGGTTAACAACTATTATGACTCAATTTTTCCTGACGATTCTAGAAATCAAGATTCTTTTTAAAAATTCATCCTTTTAGAGCAAGAAATGCCACATCTTTTTTAATGCTAGTGTAGGGTCAAAAGAATGAAAATTTTTAAATGTCTCATAATTGCATGAAACAATCTCTATGACTCAATTTTTCGTTAGGATTCTAGAAATCAAATCTATTTATAAAAAATTCTTCCATTTGGGGCCAAAATGTCGCATTAGAAGGATAAAAATTTTCAATCTCATAATTATGTGAAACCAACCTACATGACTCAAATTTTTATGAGGATTCCAAAAATCAAATTTGTTTTCAAAATGTATCTATTTGGGGTCAGAAAGATCACATCTAGATAAAAGACTAAGCATTTCATGTAATACCTCTATTATCTTCACTTCACTATCCATTAGAGGCCTTGACTAGATCACTTGGAGCCATTAAAAAAGTTAGAATTAGTTATCTATGTGAATTTCAAAACCTACTTTAACTATTATGCATTAAAAACTTAACATTTTAGGCCTAACTTTAAAAATTCACAACTAAATCTAGAAAAATCTCGCACACGTGATATTGGTCTCCAATTAAAGCTCATTGTATTCTTTATGGAGGAAAAATACTCATTTGAGTAATTTAAATCTCAAGCATCCTTTTAAATCATATGGAACTTCACTATTCATTTGATCCCCTGAAACAGGATTTCACCACGACCAACTTTTAATTTCACCACAACCAACTCATTTGGCCATATGAACATTCCTCTAGAGTATAGTTCGCTGCGGTGAAATTTTAGGTTCGAGGCAGAAAACTTCTTTAGAATGCATCAAACTCCTTCTCAGACCACTTTCATCGAGACCAATTTTAAAATTGGCCAACTTTTTCTACTGTCAAATTTTCTACTAAATTTCAAAAATTCATAACTTTTTATATACAAATCCAAATTGAGCAAATTAGGACTCTATAGAAATCATAGAAAGAGATATACTTGCCTGCAAAATTTCATGACCATTGGACTTTATTTGCTCAAAATTTCTTATGTTGTCTCATAAAAGGGCTTTGGACCCCTTCTTTCACCACTTTGCATGCTCATTTTGGTTTCTTCATGAGTTTTACTTCATAACCCACTTACTTCCATTAGATAGCATCAAAATAACTTAGTGTAGGGGTTTAATTTACATTCCATCAAAAATTCAACTTATGCACACATATACATCAAGAAACAAATACAACATTCCATGTACAACAAAATCCATGCTCATGAAAGCCTTCTCTTCTTACCCTTGCACCTCCTTTCCTTTGCCCTTGAAATTTTTTCATATTATTGTTAGTTATTGGAAAGGGTGACATTTCAAAGAAATTCTAGTAGCAAATATTTCTAACAAACACATTAACATGCATGATTAATTAAATATGAACTAGAATTCCATGTATTATGAATGACGACACCTTACTTCTAACATATTTACATAAGGCCAAAGCAACCATTGCATAGCTACAACCATGCATACTATCAAGAAAGGATTTAAATATTAAGTGGCTACAACCACACATAAACTATAGCAATTACAATACACAATAATCAATGCAATGTAAATGTAAAAGTTATAAGTTTTGCTACCTTAGAGTGCTTTGCTTTCCCAATGGAACTTGAGGTTTCCTTCTTGGGCTTGATAATTTCCCTTTGACAAATTGCACTCCTACACATATCATGTCTGTACATTTCGCTGGTTTCCTCCCTTTTGATTTACACGCCTGAACCTCCTTCCTAATAAAGGCTTATTCCCTTTCCTTACATTTGAGGTCCCTGCTTGAGTAAGTCTCTCAGGCTGAGCTGAAGCTTTAGTCAAACTATGATGATTTTACCTATTTTAACCTTTATTCTGGTTATAGAAATGGAATTAACGGTATTAGTTAAAGTTAACATCTATGATATTTTAGGCATGTTTTTGAATCATTGTGTGCATTTCTATATCCAAAAATTATTTCTGGTGCCAGATGCTCTTTTCACAAAAGGTAAAAGGTATTTTTAAACCTTTACCCAAACATATACATAAAATTTCCATTAGTAATAGTTGCGACATTTTTGCATCATTTTGGAAGCTTCATATGTATTTTTGTACAACTTTCTTCACTTATATGTTTGCTAAACAACTGGTGTGAGTTGATTTAATGCTGGTGAGATTTTTGCACATTTTAAAATGCCATAAGTATTTTTGCACGTAAGAAAAGGTTACGATGTTATATGTCTATAATGAAATACTCTATGGATAGATCTACACGTTAATCCAATTAACTAAGCAAATTTATATTTACTATGTTGTTAGGCATGATAAAATATTAATTAATTCGGAATTTTTTGTTACCTATAAACATGCAATTCAAACAATCAGAGAGAGGTAGATATGTTGATTAATGTCACTTGACAAGTCAGATCTTTATTATTAAATTTCTTTGTCTATCTTTCCCTAAATACATAAATGGTACCGTACAAAAGGATCGTACCTAAGCATCCAAATCCCAGATTTGGAACCAAATCTTGTGCATCTTATTTTCTTGGCTAAAGTGTGAGTTTGTTTCTTTTAGTTTACTTGAAGTTTTGATGTAGTCTCTAGAGTTTAATAAAAATACATTTTTAGTCATTTATTCTTAACATTGTTAATTTAATTTAATATAAAATACTAACTTAACAAATCTAAATGGTGATTTTAAAATTAAATAATGTCAAAACATGCTTATTGATTACTTAATCTAATTATTTTTACATTTTAAAATCTAATTATTTTAAAATGTACTTTTTAACAAAAGGGATTGAAATGAAACTTGATATTAACTTAATGAACTAAATGTATACTTTAGACTGTTTTCTTAATTATTGCACTATAATAATGAATACTCTCTTTGATATGCTGTGTGTGCATGCTACTTATACAGTAGCTTTAATTAATTTCATGGAATATTTGTGCTGTTAAATGTTTTAAATGCAAACAAAGTCATACGAAGTGGGGTCTTATATGTTAATTAGGGCTCTCTTTCAACACCATAATTCAATTCACAATATAATTTGTAGTCAATGAGATAAATATTTTTTTGGTTAATTAGGGCTCTCATTCAACCATAATGTTTTAACTTTATATTTCTTTCTCGCATTTTTTATGTAGTCATCACTTTCCTTTTTTGCCTTTTTCTTTTTTGTGCCCATTTGTATGATAGGTGGAAGACACTTTTTCAACGTGTGAGTTCGCTTTCAGTACTTTTTCCCAAGAACAAGAGAGGATGATAAATACATTTATTTTTAAAACTATTGGCAAAATTAACAGTACCTTGTGTACTATTGGAATTGAATCCTTTTTCTATAGCTGAGGATTTAATTTTATACTTTGATCCGTCCATGCGTTAACTTGTAATTATAGTGAGCGTTGATTAAGGACTCATAAAAAAGTTAATACCAAATCATTCGCTAATTTAATGATTATCGAGAAAACTGGGAAATAGTTTGTAAAGCAAACCACTTTTAAGCAGACCCAATTATTTTTTTTAAAAAAAAATTGCATTGCTTTATTTGATGGTTTTCTAAATAAAACTGTCAAACTGATTGCTACAAATTTTTTTTGGCCAAAAAAGTGAACTCATGTCCTTTTAATTTCTTCCACCACTTCTCCTTTGTTCTTCTTTCTCCTTCTTGGCTTCTCTCATTCTCTCAGCGAACTTCCATTAGTGCAAGACGAAAGTGAAGTCTCGAAGGCTTAGATGTTTCAATGAGGGCATGAAACTTTTCTCTTGTTTTCTTTTAAAATTTTCTTTGGGTCCCACATGGATGCTTATCCCTTAACTAATCCTTAAGCCTTATCATCTTGAACCAGCCAATATAAGACCTGAAGCTCTTTACTTAGTCAGGTGGGGCACGTCCTGGGCTTGATAATTTACAAGCCTGGGCCCAATTTCATTTTTGAACTTGGGGTAATGACTTTACCGTTTTACCCCTTTCTAGTGGTCTTTTATTATCCAATAAATTTCAGAGAAAGATAATTTCGATCGATTTTCTAAATAAATTATATCATTTACCTAATAAAATAATTTTCACAAAAAATTTTGGCTAAAAATTAACCTCCATCTGTTTTTCTTGAATTTTCCAGTAAAATAGGCCCTTAATACTTGAAAGTAACATTCAAGTTATATATAAATATTTTTGGGCAAAAAATTTCAATGAACTGTTAAATTTCCTAAAATATTTATCTATATAATTGTTCCTTAATTTTCTGGGCCTTTATATATTTTAATAATTGTTTTCTTCTTGTTTTTTAAAATCTAGCCTAAAAGTAGGTTTTTGGCCAAATAAATTATTTTTGAGGCATTTTCACTTTAATTAATTTCTCCAGGCCTCAAAATATATTAGGAACCTCTTTCCTATTCTCCAGGATTTTCTCGAGTTTTGTCAAATTTTCGGACATTTTCCATAATTATACTTTTGACCTGAAAGTTACTTGTATTCATCTCCGTGAACTTCTCATATTTTCAAATTTCAACCCAATTTAACGACCAATCCAACCAGCATTCAAAAGTATAGCAATATGTGCCATTTGTGACACTGGACTAGATTTGAGTTTTGATCCCCACCTCAGACATAATGTCTGCGATCTAAAATTAGGAAAAAAAGATGATCCACTAACAAGAAGCTCTAAAAATTGAACGCTTTGATTAAAAACAGGAAACTGATCCCCACCTCAGGCTATTAATTCATTCAGTTTAGTTTCAGATCACTTCCATCATATTTTTGGTAAAATGTTCACTGCAGTCGAAGAATATATATTTGATTTAACAACAATAATAAAGCACTGGCTATATATATATATATATATATATATTGCCCATTCACTGGCTATATATTATTGTAATGTCAGAACGATATGAAAGTTGAAGTAGCTAGAAACGCTATATGTATTTATTTTTATTTCAAATTCATATTACACATAAGAAGTTCTCGTATCACTCATGAAGCTTCTTTTCAAATCCAACCAATCTGCTACTTATTCAAGTGTTCTCATCTAATAATGAGTTCCTTAGATGGAACCGATAATGGCCTTGCTATAGCCACTTTTGCGATCATTGAACCTGTCCCAGATCATGACTCCGCCGTACTTCCGAGACCCCTTGATCGCCGGAAGAACCTGAGACTTAATAACGCCAACCGGAATGAAACCGCTGCCGGCTGCCCCAGTGGATGCTGGGACCCCCAGGAACACCTGGCTGGCTTGCACGGTGGTCCATCGCTTCCATGAATTCACAAGAGTGTTAATGTTCCCACTTGTGTACTGGCATTGAGGGTTGTTATAGAACTGAACCCAAACATAATTGAACAAACCAGTGTTGATGGCAGAGCTCAGGTGAGAATCTGGGAATGGACATTGAGGTGCGGCGGAGAGGATAAGCTTCTGATTGAACTTCTTCAAAGCCCTAGCAAGTTCATCCCAGTGTTGCCCGGCACCCGCCTCAATGTCGAAGTCGATGCCGTTCAGAACGGCGTCGCCCAAGGGCCGTGAGTTGGAACTTCCGCCGAGGAAGTTGTTCCAGATGTAGTTGGCGAGCTGGTTGGCCTCGGCGGCGGAGTTAAGAGAGTAGGTATTAGAGCTGCCGCCGAGGGAGAGAAGCACTTTGATGCCTTTGCTCTGGCAAGTTTTGATGTCGGCGCTAATGCCCTTGCAGGTGCCAGCGGCGGCGTTGCAGTGGCCGGCGAGGTTAAGCAGTGGGGTTTTGCCATTGCCAAAGGTGGACAAGAAAGCAATGTTAATGAACTTGTAGTTTCCAGTGTTGCATGCGTCAGCAAGGGAGCCTTCGCCGCCGTTTTGGCCCCAGTACACGGAGATTCCGGCGGCATGGGACGTTTCGAAGACAGAAGAAATGATCAAGAGAGGAAGTAAGAAGAGTACAGGAGCTGGTTGTTTGAGCAAAGCCATGGCTAAATTTGTCTGTGTAATAATAATATGTGATGTTGTTGCTTTGTTTGGTGGTTCGAGAGAAAGAAGGGAGACATTTATAGTGCTCGAAGTGAGGAAAAAGTTAGAGAGACGTGCCTTGTGGGGCATGAATTGCAGAGAGATAATACTAACACAAGACATGACCAGGTCTAAAGTTTTGGGTCTGCTTGACTAAATGAACAAAACGATGCTGAAGTCAACATCGTAAAGATTCGGAACTCTAATAATTTCTAACTACCTAGCTATGGACTATTTATATATAAAGGGGTTAATATAATATTTAATCTTTTAAATTACTTTTATTTTAATTTTGATCTATCAAGTTTTAAACAAGTGGTTTTATTCCTTCCATTTTATTTCATTTAAAGCATATATCCCTATAATTTAATAAAATATGCCCATCAAAGGATCGGAATTAATGCATATCCTCAAACTTAATGGATTAAAACTAAAATTAAGATAAATTTGTTGGATCAAAGTGTATTTACCCCATATATAATCTCAATAACGGTTTTATGTGTGTCTGTCTGTTATTATATATTTTTTCTTTACATTAAATGATGATGTTGTTATAGATTTGGGTCTATAACGAATTTTCGTTGAAATATAATAGTTAGCATATACCAAAAAATACTATATAATTCAATATATGATAAACAGAGTTTATTAAATTTTTCTGAAAAAAAAGAGGTCATATTCTTTTCAATCAATTGATCATTTTAGTTATAAAATCAATTATTTTAATACGTAATTATTAGATCGAAAAAGTTATTAACAATTCCCTGATAAATTAGCATTGATGGTAATTCTATTTGATATTTTTTTAAAAAAAATCATTTTAAGAATATTTAACTATAAATTTTTAGCTTTCTCTTTCACTATTAAACAAGTAATTTGTTATAAATTTTGTAATATAAGATACGTTTTTGCATGTGACGTTCATGCAACTAAAATTAAATGTGTTGCCAAGGGTCGTTTGTGTTAGTTGGGGGGGGGGGATTAGTTCTTTATATCATGGCAAACTAAGTTTTTATCACTGAAAGAGGAATCTACATTTAGTATCAATAGTATCTTGAATAAGATAATCTCCGATTGGAAAAAATGTGCTTAGAAAAAATTCAATTAAATTTGTGTTGTAAAATATATTAATATCAATGTGATATAGCATGAATTAGTTATATATAAAATATGGCTTGGAGTATTTCGTGAAGGATTACTGCAATTTTGGACGCTAAAGTCTGTTTATTATGATTTTATGTTTCAGAAATTTGGCATAGAATTTGGTATAAATTCACATTAGATGTGATGTGATATCATTATCTTGCAACACTCTTGAAATTACAAACGAAATTTGTATATCATATTTAAAAAATATTATTTGATAATATTTATAACATGAAGTTGGAGATTCACATATATTTAAAATATATCTCTATGTGTAGAAGCAACCTGCGTATCTTATTATGATTATTATAAAGCATTCACACAAATTTCATTTTAAGATTGTCAAGTGTATCAGAGTTATATTTTTGCATAATAGTGACACTTGTCCTTAAGGAAAAGTCAAGAGGAGAAACATTCGTCCCAATTCAACACCAAGACTTAAAATTCAATTTAATTTAATCATGGCATAGCTAGACAAAGTCCTTTTATTGTTGTTGGTATGATGTGACATTATATGGATAAAAGCTTGTAGCCACCAATGTTGAAATACACATGTTGTCAACATACATTTAGGCGTAAAATGTGGGGAGAAGGGAACGCACATTCTTCCAATGAGATGGTGGTCAGACCACTTGTGATAGGCATTGGACAGTTTAATATCATGTGTTTAAGATCTTGGACAGTTTAATATCATTAAAAGTAATAAACAAAGGTGACA
>JANTPZ010001703.1:0-30098 GCA_025593235.1 Vachellia pachyceras | reverse complement strand
ATTATTGGTGTGATATTCCGAAAGTATGTAAGCATATCTCTCTATTCACAAGCTCAATACCAAGTATGTTTATAAGGTTGACGGTAGTTTCTGGGTTATACAAATTATTTTGCAGTTGGCTTTTACCCCCAAACTCGTTACATTACCTTTAACTTTACACAGAGAATTTACTTGTTGCTGATACAATCCAGTGCTAATTCTTCTTTAAATCTACTTGTTTCACTCTCTAACAGTATAGCACGAGTCATGAGTGATGAATTACTTGACTTTCTGTAAATTTTTCACCATGTCTTTTTATATAATTAGTGCTCCCTCGTTTTCTAAGTCGAGTATAAAATTCACCTGAGGCTTTTTATTTAATTGGTTCTTAAGATATTTATTAATGTGCATTAAATTTTAATTATCAAACAACAGGATTATTCAAAAAAATAATATATTAATTATAAATGACGTACAATCTAAACCCTCTTTCTTTTCAACTAAGGAAAATTAGAAAACAGAACCTAGATAAAATAATATTTATTGGAGAGGACCATAAAAACTGTAATTATTTAGAAGGATCAAACGTTAAAATATAAATCTGAAAATATTAAATTGCCCATAAATTAAAGTTCCTGTTTTATATTTTTGTATGATCGGTCTTCTTAAAAATTTTCAATTCTTTGCATGCTTATTTAAATTTTATTAATTCAATTTATTTCTATATTTATATTTCTTTTGGCTCTATTATTGACTGTTATTTTTTTAACTTCATATTTGGAACAGTTTAAATTGATAGTGAGATCGTGAGGGGGAAAAACTAGTAGTAAGATCTGATCAATTTTTTTTATTATTATATTAGAAATTTTAACATTCTTTACATAATATTTTAATTTTACCACTTGATCTTCCTAAAAATGTTGCTGAGGTATGGAATGATTTTAATTTTGATAAAATATATCACGAAAAAATAACAGAAAAAATTTGATTATATAAATGGATAAATGATGATCTTAATATATTCAAAAGAAATACTGAATTGTTGATGATATGCATACAAATTTTGGAGAAAAAAGCAAAAAAAATGGTTACATGGATGATTGGCATTTTTTAAAATTCATAATATAAGAGAAACTGTTAAAGATTTGGCTATAATTAATTTAATATTTCAAATCTATATTTTAATACTTAACATTCTAAACAATTACAATTTTTACGATTCTTTTAAATAAATATTATTTTTTATATAACCTTTAATTTTCCCTTTTCAGAAATTGTAAGTTAATTCAGGATTTAGTGTGTGGTTTTAGGAACCCGTTCATGTTGAATAGAATCATGGTTTAACTAGAGTAATTAAAAATAAATATTTCAAAATTCACTACTACATAATATAATTTTTACTACTGAAATTCGTGTTTTTTTTTAAAAAAATAGATTAAAAAATGAAGGCGGTAGTATTTTTGAAATTATACAAGAGAGGGGAACATTAGGCACCCTATCTGTATTAGGCACTATGGATAGGACGCCTAAACTTTAGGATTCATACCCACCAGTAGCACCTCGCCCCTGCATATAATGTATGCTTCATACTCACTCTGACCTCACCGCCCAATCCTTTTTGCATGCTCCTCCATCGATGTTCTCTCCAAGTTCGTCCACCTACGCCGCTCCAAGTCACCAGCAGGCTCCAGCTCCGTCATCTTGTCTCAGTCCGTCTTGTTCGTCGTCGAGCTCAGGTGCGAGCTCAGTCTGGCCCTGTTCGCGTAATGTGTCAAGCTCCTTCTCGGTCCGCCGTTGTCGCCCAGCTTTAGCTCGCCCGTCTTCGTCCATCGCGTCACCCAGCAAGAGTTGTCACGAGCTCAGTCGCCAGCTCGTCCGTCACGAGCTCCAATCTGTTGTTGTCCCAGTCTCGTCGTTGAGCTCTGGTGAGCTCGAGCTCAGTCGTGAGCTCGTCAGTTGCCAAATCAGACCCGTCGCCATCCATCCCTTCTATTGTCGCTCAACCCCATGTCACCCAAACACTGTTTGCTTGCCCAGCCAGTCGCTAGCTCCTCCCGTCGCACACCCCAGCTCCAGTTCAGTCTCATCGTCATCTTAGCTCGTCACGATAAGCTCAGTGGCCAGTTCGTTAGTCGCAAGATCAGTCCCTTCGCCATCATCCAACTTGATTGTCCGACCTTGTCACAACCCAAGATCATCTGTCTTTTGTCACTTTTTCCTAATTTGCAGTGGAATAACATGTTGATGCTTTGGGCTTACTCCTTTATCATTTTCTTGTAATATGAGGTAAAGTTCACTCCTTTTCCTTTTTCTTTTGGATTTTGGCTTGTGTAGAGTTTGATGTCGCTTAGTGTGATTAAAGGTTGAATTTTCGAGGGATTTGTTGTTGGGATTCTGGATACATATGAGGCTTGATCAGTTGTGATGTGGTAGAAGGATCTGGATATAACTTTGTTGGCTGTGTTAATCTGTGAATTTAGACAATGTGCAGTCCTAATTTCCTAGTGATTCGGATGTGTCATGAGAATTGCAACGTACTCTTGAATTCTGAACACCTGAGTTTACCATCGAGACTTTGTTTCTCAGTTTATATTCAAGATCAGTTGAATATATTTAAAAAAAATTCATATGCGCAATGTTTTTTTTAAAAAAATATTTAGACCTACGGTGCCCTATCTTTAAATATAGAGCGCTGTAGGATACATATAGCGCCTTTCATGATAGAGGGTGCCGTAGGCCCTAACTTTCTACTCCTATCACATACACATCCCCTAAGAAGGGAGTCAATTAGGTTAAAAATAAGACGTAAAAAGTACCTTTTATAGTAATGATTTAGTTTTATTTTTTTATGAAATCACGTACATTTTTCTATTAAGAGAAATAAAGTGAACACGTCAAAAGGTTGTATTCCACTATTTATTTGCATGCTACTAAGCAGGTTCGACCCTGAAAGTCACTGAAATATCATTTTTCATAAAAGTTTGAAGAGATAGATCATAGATCTAATCATAGGAAAATGATGTCATCTCGGTCATAATCACAAGAAAATCAAAAAGCAGCGGGTCACTTGATGCTTGATGGATGGTGGGGCCGAAATGGTTGCCAGGTCGGTTTAATATAGTAGCATGAAACGTGGAGGGAATTTCGCCTCGAACAACCTTGTCTGTCATCATTCCGCTCCAAATTTATTCCACATGACCATTTATATATCCATCCAAACACCGCCACAAAGAAAGTTACCTTGATGTCCTTCTTGTTTTGGCAGAAGTAACTCCAATGATATGCTGTGTCGTATAATGTCTGATTTTATAAGTCATTATACATATATTGCTACCAAGAAACCGTACGTGTCCGAACTCCAACTCTTGCTTGCCATCGACCTTTCTGATTATGCCTTGAAGAAGCATGAAAGACGAGGACATAGGGTCCGTTTCTAGCTGAACCTCCCATCGGAATAATAGGAAAAAGAGGAGTAAGAGAACGCGTAGCAGCGGACATAAAGAAATAGAGAGATGCAGCGGGCGACCGTAGAAGTGCTTTTGTCAAAGCGGGGCCCATATGTGCAAGCAGCATGTGATCGGAAGTTCATCGAGTCTCTCACATCTTCATCTATCTCTATATGCTGTACAAGGATCAGGTAATCTTATTTTCATCTCGATATATGCAGAATTGTCCAAAGTAGAGATAACCTTTTAATCACTCTTTTATTTCCAAATGATTCTATATTAGTTTAAACTTAAAATCTTTAACGATCCAGGGCATATTGAAATTAGCCGATAACTAGATATCTTCCGTCTCTCTGTTTGTTATCTCTTGAACTTGTAGCTTAGCTTCTTTCTCTGAATCATGACAGGTTCACATTAGATGCTTACGAATATGTGAACTAAATTAATTATTCATCAAGGTTGGCATCATATTGGAAAGTTGAATATTGACCCCAGCAAAATTGAATAGCATTTTCGAAATTAACAAAGTTGGAGTTTGCTTTCAATCCTTCACTTTAAGGTAATAAGGGTCCAATAAGAAAAAAAAGAAAAGGGCTGGCTCAGATGCACAACCCTTCACTTGATGTGCTATTCTTGAATATAGGAGCCAATCTCATTACTCAAACCATAATTGTGGTATTGTTCATTATATCGTTGCTTCATTGATTCCTTCCCTCGTATACTCTAGCTGTGAGCATTGAGACAGTGTCAGGCTTTAACCAACAAGTCTGTTTCAGTAATGCATGGCTTAATTAATCGCCTAAGATCAGCTGACATGCTGCCACAAATTTGTTTATAGTGCGTAGTAAATTTTAAGTAAACTACATGCATCTCCCTTCTTCCAGTAATTCACCCGAGAAAACCAAACAAAAAAAAAATCAATTAGGGATGTCTCAGGGTAGAAGTCAAATTTATATATCTTTGCACAATAGAATTTGATTGGTCTGCAATAAAATAAGTGCTGAGGAATCCGTGTGCTCTTGAAGCATTCCCAGTCAAAAATGAACGGACAGCCACGCTAAGATTCAAGGGATCCGGAATTAGAAAATTAAATGAGATTATTTCAAGCACAGCCCTAGTGTCCTAAAATGTTAGGGTTTTGTGAGTCACATCGCCCCTCAGATCGAAATCCAAATTCATGATAGCTAAAGTGAACTAAATATGACATAATTGAACTCTTTTTTTCTTTTAAAAGATGGTGGCTTCCCTTATTGTAATCCACATTACACAGCTCATAACATATGCCTATAAATCCCAGCAAGCCCAGTAAGCAAGGAAGACACAGCAAACTCATAACATCACATTCCATTTAACGATACCTTCATCCTCTCATCGTCGTGATCAATGGCCAGCCCAAATGATTCCAATTCTGGACCTGGCAGCAGTGACCCTACTGCAGGTGCAAGTACTTCGAGAATTCCAGAGGACTCGAAGAAGAAGATAGACATTCAAACCGTGCTTTGCCCTAATACGACGCGGCCACCTAGCCAGTCTCCCTCCTCCGCCAGCTCTGGCACCGGAAAGACTTTGCCAAAAATTCAAACCATCTTCTCTGTCCGAAAATGATGCACAAATCACTGCCCCTCACGGATTCATACGTTTCTATGTTTTCTGGTGATTCCATACCTAGCTATATATCTTGATCAGTTTGTGGTTTCAAGTGGAGAGAGAAGCGGAGGATCTCTCTCTCTCCTCCTTTTTTTGTTGGTGTGTTTTGGTGTTTTTTTGGGAGCGGGGATTGCTGCAACATTCCTAATGGAATATGAATATGATTATAAGAATCGGTGGTTTTTGTTAATGTTCTCTCTTTATTTTTCGTTGCTTTTGGTCCCTCTCTTCGTGAGGACCAGATTTGCACGCAACTAGCTTGAATATACCTGGTGAAATGTAGTGGTTGTGAAGGAAGAATGAGTATGTAGGTGTAAGGCTTTGCCGGTGGTGCTCGGAGGAGGAGTGGACCGTATAATCTTAATAACTGGTGGCTATCTGGAGGCCTCCGGGAAGAAAAAGGGCGGCGAGGTCATCGGAGAGGCGCCAGAACTCACCTTCTCTTTTGAGCCTGAAGAAAAGGGGGTAAGGGGTGAATGGAGGAACAATGGTGGGAGCAGTGGGTGGACGCAGCTGAAGAAGCAAAGGAGATTATTCAATTGCAGTTTTATGATGATAAAGTAACTAGGGATTATATATTTAACAAAATTTTGCATTTGCATATCGTGCACACGCACACTGAACATACCGATCACACAAACTTAACCATATTCTTCGGCCGATCGAAAATGATTCACAAATCAATACCCCACACGGATTCAAATGTTTCTATGTTTTCTGGTGATTCCATACCTAGCTATATATCTTGATCAGTTTGTGGTTTCAAGTGAGAGGGAAGCGGAGGATCTCTCTCTCTCTCTCTCTAGGTTTGAAGTGGAGAAGCTTAACCCCGGTTTGTACTTGTATGGATAGAAAGCGAGAAAGGACAGAAAACTATGAAAGAAAACCGAGGAAGAAATGAGTTTTACTCTACTTGGATGTAAAGAAAAATGTGAGAGGAGAGAAAATGAGATGGCCCACAGTCCATTTCATCTACAGCTTTTCTTTCCACACATGAAGAGAAAATGAGAGCCAATGCCCTTATATTCAACTACAAAATAAAAAATTTCCCTCTTTTTTAATCTTTTCTGCGCACTCTTTTTCACTCCAAACATTCTTGAAAATGTTCCTGAACCCTGCTCTCATCCTTGAAGTCTCCCTCGACCATTGTCTTCAATTTCCATCAACGAAGCTCATCCTCCTTCCAATCACGACGCTCAATTCAAGATCGCTTCTCCACGGTGTGCTCTTGGACGGGTTTGAAGAAGAAAACTTTGACTAACAGTTCTATTACGAAACAAGCAGCTGAGTTGGTGTATATCTTGTTTTTAGATAACTTTTCATTTATGCGTTGTTCGGTGTTTAAAGACTCTCTTGTATTTGTTGACTTACAATTATCAGCATCGTCTCTAGGTTACTAAATTATTTAGTGATAATAATATCAATTAGCTTTAAAAATAATATATTTCCCTAAGAAGGGTATTTTAGTTTATTAAACAATTGCCCAATTTCTTTCCTCCCTATCTTCTCTCATCCATTTAAGTAGGAGGGGTGATAATATTTTCTCTCCAATTTTCTCTTCCCCCATTTTCTTTCCTTTCATTTTCTTTCTCTTCAACTTTTCTCTCTATCCAAGCAGAGCCTAGGGCTGGCGATAGGATCAAGCAGATGGTATTATGTGTGTTTGAGAATCTGTTGGGAGGAAAAAGTTTACGGATTTCGAGAAGAGTTTATAGAATTCAAGAAGAATATACGGATTTTAAAATGTTTTTTAAGAATTTCAAAATACTTTTTATAGATTTCAAAATGGCATGATTAAGAATTTGTAGCTATCGCTTTTTCATGATTATTATTAAGAATTGGTAATCCCTGTATACATACGGTCGTTAAAAATCAATTCAACGTTTGCATGGAGCGAGAGAGGTGGAGCATAAGAAGGCTGCAATAACATGATCCGTACTTGCTAGCTAGTTCTAATAAATCGTGTGATTCCAAATCTCCGTTGTCCAAAAGTGTATATATTATTGGGAAAATTATCTAGAGGTCTCAAGTAATAGAATTAACTATAAAATGATTCTAAAGATTTACAAAAGTACTATAAGATTTCAGGAATAGCTGCTGAGGTTGTCATTAACAACCTTACTAACCTTCACTAACAACCTCCATGGTTAATTGACCTCCGGGTAATTTTCCATTATTAATACTATGCAAGGAATGATTGTCAGAGATGATTGACGTATCTAACAAGATTTTGCACTTGCATGTCCTGCACACGCGCGCGCATATATATATACATATATATATATAGAGAGAGAGAGAGACACGCACGCACTGAACATAAGAGACCACACCCATGTGTAGTTGTCTTCTGCGAAGCGCAACGGAGTCTGTAAAGCACACTTTCAGAGAGGGGGGAGGAAGTTACCTCACCTCACGTATGGAGCAGCCACGTTGACGTTGAAGAATAAACCATTACTTTGTTGAATTTGCGTCTCCTGGGTCCTAACCCACCAGGGTCGATCTCTCTCTCTCTATAGGTAGTGGGGCCTAGCCAGTAGTGGAGTCGGGACCTTGTAGCAGTGGAGCAACTTTTTTATTTTCAAGTAAATGATAACAGGTTTGCTAGTATAGATAATTTAAATGGGTTCAAATCTTAAAAATTAGTGTATGCATAATAAAAATCTAATAGTTATTTACATAGATATAAAAAAAATTGAGTGGAGGCATTTGTCCACCCTCAACAACAAGTGGCTCCGAGCCTCCGACACTGGGCCCAACAAAGCTGGATGATCTCACACACGCATGCGATTAAGTAACAACCTGGAGTCTTGTTCTGAAAATTATGACACCTCCTACTACTTCCCAGATCACAATAATTAATCTAACAGTAAAATAAACAAGATTTCTTGGGGATCATCAGGACATCGAACTAGATAACATTTAATCTAACATGAAAGTTTTACCCAGAAAAATTGAGGTGAGCTGCACTACACTGTTGTTGTCTTTAGGTAACATTCCTTGCGGATCCCCTGGGATTATGATCCGTATTTGTTGTACAAATATCAAAAGTCATCACTGATTGTATCGAAGCTGTTAACCTAACAACTTATGGTTGCGATGCGAGTCATTCTTTCAGAGATATAGTGGATGAAGCTCGGACATCTAACACCAAGGACTGGAACATTGTGTTTCAACATATCCTAAGGGAAATCAACATGGTGGCGGACAACTTAGCTAACATGTCTCATGATTTGATTGGAAATTTTTGTTTCTTGGACCAAATGCCTCCCATTCCTAATCATATGGTGCATGAAGGGGGGGCCATCCCTCTTAATTTTGATGCAATGCTTTGATCTTTATTTAATGGTATCTAGTTTCTATTAAAAGAAAATAACAATTTAAAAATTAACATTACGGAGCACACATGCAAAAAAAAAGTGAACCGTTATGTCCTTCTATATAACATTATGTGTATCTTTGTGAAGAAAAGAGAATTTATGATGACAACAGACACAAAGGCACAAAACTTTGTTTATGGCAGCTTTACCCTTTATTGCTTTATAGTCATCGCACTCATCACCAGACGCTCAGGCATGCAATTATGCAAATCAGGATAGGTTGAAACCCTTGTAATTTCAACATTAAAATGATGACGCCCATGTTTTTGATCAAGGATATATATATTATAATAGAGTAAATAATAAATAATCACTGTTACTGTAGATGGGTTAATTATATTATCATCAACCACCAAATCAACCAGTTGCATCCAGCTAATTCTAGACAAACACTCCTCTCTTGCTTTATGCAATAGCTAAATAATAAGTACACGTTTGTTTCTCTAAAAATAGCAACGTTAATAATTAAGATCTTAAATATGTATTATGATCAAAATAAAACCTATATAGTAATGACAAAAAAAAAGGATTAAAGTCTTATTATATTTGTCAGTATCAAAATGGATTGAGGGCAAGAGCGCAGCTTATACTATCATAACTTGGTAAAAGGGAGGAGGGTCAGTCAGTATATACAAAAAAATTAATCAACAAACCAAAAAGTGATGCAGCAACAATTACCAATCATTTGTTCAATATATATTGAAGCTTAACTCTTATACGTGTAATCATGATGCCAAAGTGGATACCTCATGAATGCTATTATTGTAAAATACCTTTTGACATAAATATAGTTCAATGTATTTTGACATTGAACTTTATTCGTGTGAACGAACGATGATAGGCATCATAGACGGACCTATTTAGTCCTGACCAGGTGCAGCCGCACCCCTAACTTCTAAAAATTAGGTATATATTCGTATAATAGAGATGTGGATGTGTGAAAGGAATTATATTACCTTCAATCATATTTTTTAGAACATGACTTTTGCAGTACGAACCTCTTTATCATGAGGAATTTAGGAAATAAGTGAAAGCAGAAAATCGCATACGTAAAAGGGCAATATATATATATATAGAGAGAGAGAGAGAGAGGGGGGGGGGAGGGAGAGGATATGGTAATTAAGTAGAGAGCAGAGAAAACGATGGGCGAAATAACGAGTGGGTCAAGGGTTCGTCAAAAAGAAGGGTTTGAACACATACATGCAACTTCACTATCAGACAAAGCTTCCATTAATGTGACCAACATCTCTCCCCCTTTTTTTATTATAAAAAAGCCTCTAATGGTTCACTCAATAGGGCCTTTTAAGACATTTCACTTTGTTGGCCACCTAAACATTGCAAGTGTTTTATTTTAAAAAAAGTTTGATTTTTAAATATATTTGAGCAAACTTATGCATTATTAGTTTAAAGAAAATAGTTATCATTTACAAGACTTAAATTTCACATGGGGATTGTCATTTATTTTTAGAGGGTGGTGCACAAATATAACATATACATACACACACATATATCTAAAGATATTTTGAAATTAATTCAATGGCATCATCGTCCAACATAAATCCACCTACACAACACGACCAAATATGGATCCACGTTGACTTGTAGATTTTTTCTTCACCCAAGTAACAGTAGTTGTAGTACTAATAACAATAATGATAACGAGATTGAAACGTGAATTATTTCCATTGATTGTAACGGACATAAATAGAAGGAAATAATCAATATTAGGAATTAAGATCATGATGATATTTATTTATTATGAGATTGAAACCCGACCCATATTTGCGAAACGGTTATATTGAAACGGGTATTTCAAGTTTTTAAGGTTACAGTTGATGATTTTCCAAATAACACTCATTTTGGTTCCTTAGTTAGGCCAATAAGTAGATATAATTTAATTTATTTTTCGTTGAATAACAAAAAACTTTAAACATCAATCTATTATAACATATATAAGAAGCATTAACCATTAGGGCAGGATTTAATGAGCATTTTTTTTTTATTGGGCTAAGGAACAGAAATGCACATAAACTATTGCACTGTGTCCTCTGTATTGACTCCAACAAGTAACTTGTCCTTTTTTAACCCCAGGAAGCTGAGGAATGGGCAATATATGAAGGCTTTCAGGTCAAGTTTGATCATGGTTACAGGAATCGCATTTTAGAGTCAGATGCTAAATTACTGGTTGATATGACTAATATTGAATCTCCATCTCCAAATGATGGGCTATTGTTCACAGAAATCGGGCGACTAATTGCAAAGGAGTGGTCGGTGATTATTCTCCACGTGCCTAGAGAACAAATCCTCTTAGCAGATGCTCTTGCTGAGGAAGTTATATCCTCTACCACTGCATATTACTCATGTCCTCCCCATCTGTGGGTGCTGTTTTCCAAGGATGTACTGGGATTCAATCCCACAGAGTGTAATTACTTTACTTTGAGCCTCGTGCTCTCTTTTGATATAGAAAAGAAACTTGTCCTTTTTGAAATGGATTCACCAAAGGTGGCAATGTTGTTGATAATATCCTGGTGTTCAAAAAGATTATTGTCATATGGGATTTTCTTCAAGTGGTGTTGATTAAACTGATATGTGTTTCTTCTGCAACATGTCAAAGTCTTACCCAAACGGCTCTGATCCATCTAAGATTTTTGAGCCAAAGAGCAGTGGCATAACGGATAAGGCAAAGTGACCCCCCTCACCCTATATTGGTATGGCTAACGACATTCTTGAGTCGCATGGTAATGAATTCTGGAAGGGCAGCTTCCATCATCCATACAACATTTGCTGATCTTACTCCTATGTCATGGATAAAAACATGACGGAGAAGACTAGATTTCTGGAAATAATGCACTTTTAAGGGAAATAAATAAAAATTATATTTATCTCGTAAGATTGACGCATCCATTTCCTACATATATATATATATAGTTGTGATAAACTAGTATTTGAATGATGATACGAGCTTATTTGGAATAGCGTTTCTAAAAGTTAAACGCATGTTGCTTCTTTTTGTATCGCATAACGAAGAAGTATAATTCTTAAATCCCAATCAACCATAGTTTTAACGACTTGTATATTGATTTTTCCTTTTCGTCCTGGCAGTCACTCCATTGAAGGTTTCTTTCCGATTCTCATCTTCGGTGCTTTGATAGTCGCCGGATCAGGTTGACGTGGATGCTTTTGGCACGATCTTAGCTTGTAATAATTAACAGTGTCAGATTTTATCCAAGTTTCATTTCATTTGATGCTATATATTGGTTTTCCCCATTGCTCCAACTTTATTTTCTGATGCAGCTAATTGGTGGTGATGGCTTAGAGACCCAGCTTCTGCAAAGTGGCACAGTTGGTGTTTCCAGGTTACCTATTTTTGATGTGGCTCCAGGCTATGACCATGCACTGATAATGTGGATTGCTTCAAGTTGTTCGTGGAATGAGATGGTGAGTTCCTGATCTGCCTTTGATTTCCCTATAATTTATATTTCAATCTTTTTCTTAAAACTTCATTTTCTAAATGGTGGGAGAATATTTTTAACTTTTTTAAAAAAAAATTAAACGTTCAATAAATTTATTACCCTTTTCCAGTTCAGATAACTCTTTATTTGATATATTTTATGATGTTATGAAACAAGGGAAATAAAGAATGAAGAGGGGCCATGTTCAAGCCTTGATGATAAAACAACAAAAAGTCATCTTCACAGCTCAATTATAGATCTTTTCAATAAAAGGAAAAAACAGTTGTTTGTCTTTTTGACAAATATATATTAAACAATCACGTCATGATTTGTAACGTTGCCACTTTATTTCTTTAAGTAAAAATAAAAAAAATGACAGTTTCATTATTTTTATATTATTTTCAACATAATTATAATAGTTTGACTTCCTTTAAATTTTATATAGTACACTATTGTGTCGTAATACAAGATAACGTCGTGAGCCCATACACAACCTTAAATCTGGAGCCAGGACTGCTTGCTCTTCAAAAGCCAAAACTTAGATCACGACATCACAACAACACACAAAAGCACACTCTACAGTTCGGTAAGACTGTTACAACTTACAAATTCAATAATTTATCTTTACAGAAGGAAATAGAACATGGACCTCGAAATATTGTCCATCCTTTAACGAATATATATTCCAAACGTTGGCGTAACCAATTTTGAGGAACATCAATCATGCGAGGAAGTCAGCAATGGATACAGCAGTTGGAACATTTTTATCCTCAGACTCGGCTGGTTTCGGTGGCTCCCCTGTTGGTGCGTTCAATGTTGTTGGTGCTGGACTGCTAGTAGTCACTGATTGAACACTTTCCAGGCTAGCGGTTTGATCAGCAACGTTTGCTGATGCGGAGGCAGGAACTTATTTTTCATCTACATGGGTTCCCCCTGACTCCGGCTGGGGTGCAGCAGCAGCCACTGAATCGGGTTGGGAGTCCGGGGCGAACAGTGATGGAGTTGAATCAGTAACTGGTGCGTGTACGGATTCAGATTGCTGTGCGGGCAGTGCATTTGGTGGCTCTGCCATGGTGGCTGCCGGAGGAGCTTCCAATGCCAATGGCTTGCCAGGTAGTTGCTGTGAATTCTGAGTAGCGGAAGCTGGTTTCTTTTGAAGGGGGATCGGTGCAGAAAGAGACTCCATCCCTGGAGGTAGGATTTCAATTGGGGGGTTTCTTCCCTGCTTCTGCCAAACTCGTAAGCTTGGGGTGCTCTAGAGAAGCAAAGAAAGCAGCTGCAGGCTGCAGCATCTGCCTTCTGCGATGAAGCAGGCTCCATCTCTCTCTGCAGCATTTGGTTCCAGGCCTGAACCAAGTTCTTCAATGTCGACCGTCCATGTGCCTGAAAACAATGCAATTGAGTCATATGAAAGCATTAAAATGAGGGAATAAATTTGGTGTCTGAAACGGCTCATACATGAGCATGAAGCACGGCCTCTGCCAGCATCCCAGTATCCTGCCATGCCTTTTCTATTAGAGCGTTGTCTCCCAAAACAGCGGCAGCAAAAGCAGCTTCCCTTCCCAAGCCCAGAGCAACCAAATTATATTTACCAGAGAAGATTTGGACTGTATTAATGATGGCTTAATGTGCCTGTCTGTTGTCTGTATATTTATAGAGGAATAAATCATATTAAACTGTATAGGGGAGGTTACATGGATAAGCAAAGTGGGATTGTGAGATCCACAAAAGTAGCAACAGCATCGTGTAAATGGGATCGTGGAAAAGTGGTTATGTCTAAACTGCCTTGGCTTGAGTCATGTATTTGGGCCTTCTCTTACACGGCCCAGTTTCATTCTTAACATCCCCCCTCAAACTTGGCCTTGGTGAGAATGTGAGGCCCAGTTTGTAGCAGAATTCCTGAAACTTGGAAGGAGACAAAGCTTTTGTGAAGACATCGGCAACTTGTTCAGAAGAGGGCAGGTATTTCACAATGAGCTGCAGGACCCAATCCCTAATACAGTGCACATCAAGTTCAATGTGCTTGGAACGTGCGTGGAAGACTGGGTTTGATGTTAACGTCGCAACACTCAAGTTGTAGCACCATGCGATTAGTGGCTGGCGGAGATGGATCCTGATTTCATTGATAAGGTTTTGTATCCAGGCGAGTTCAGCAACTAAGTTAGCTAGGGAGCGATACTCAGACTCAACACTAACTTGAGAGACAACTGGTTGTTTCTTGGCCGACCAGCAGAGAAGGGAGTCACCGAGGTACACACAGTGGCCGCCGACTAATCTCTAATCATCCAGACAGACGGCCCAGTTAACGTCGAAGAAACCTTGAAGGAAAAGGTGTGTGGCTGGCTTGATGTGGAGAGCAAGACTTGGAGTACCCCACGGATAGTGAAAGATTCGCTTCACAGCCTTTCAGTGAACATCTGTGGGAGACGAGAGGATTTGACTCAGCTTGTTTACTGTGAACATTATGTCCGGTCTTGTGTTGATCAGGTATTGTAAAGCTCCTATTGCTTTTTGAATAATCTTGGGTCTTTCAAGGGTGTACCATCGATTTTTGAGAAATGAGTATTGACAGTCATAGGTGTTGGAACTGAACTTGATTTTTCCATGTTGAACCTGCCAACTAATTCCAGTATATACCTTTCTTGCTTGAGGTAGAGTCCTGTCTCATCTCTAAATGCTTCAAACCCCATAAATTTACTTAGAGAACCAAGATCCTTGAGTGCAAACTGAGAATGAAGTTGGCCTATGAACGAGGCAAGAGCTTTGTTTGAGTTTCTTGTAACAATGATGTCATCCACATAAATTAGGATAAAAAGGACAAGGTTTTTGCTCTTCATGAAGAACAGAGAGGTATCACATTTAGAGTTCTTGAAACACCAGGTCACCAGCTAAGCAAAGTGGATCGTAGCTTATCAAACCAGGCTCTGGGTGCCTGTTTTAAACCATATAGAGCCTTTTTTTAGTAGGCATACATGGTTAGGAAATTTAGGTGACACAAAACCTGCTAGTTGTCTCATAAAGACCTGCTCTTGTAGATCACCATTTAGGAAGGCATTGTTAATGTCAACCTATAAGATTTGCCAATTAAAAGTGACTGCTAAGGCAAGAATATACCTTAGGGTTGCTGTCTTAAGAATAGGATTGAAGGTTTCACCGAAATCTACCTTTGGACTTTGCTGAAAACCCTTTGCCACAAGTCTTGCCTTAGGCTTGAACATAGTATGATCAACAGTAGGTTTTAATTTGAAAACCCACTTGCAATCGATTATCTTCTTTGCTGCCGTTTTGGGAACTAGTTGCCATGTATGATTCTTTATTAAAGCATTATATTTATCAAGCATTGCACATCTCCAAGGTGCTGAGTTTAGAGCCTTTGTAACAATGTATGGCTTTTTAAGTCGAGCAGGGGTTGTTGAGAGATAGCCAACATATGGCATTTTAGGTTTATACACACCTGCTTTGCTACGGGTGATCATAGGATGAGATGGAAGTGGTAGTGTAGTAAAGTGAATAGGGCTATCTGCATGTGCTATAGAGTCGGTAGTGGATGGTCTGTTTATTTGTGGTGAGGAATGTTGAGTTTCAGCATTTCGGTACTGATTTGAGTGGAGTGGTGATGAAACAAGCGCAATTTGGAGAGGATGTGGAGATGCAGGAATGGCTGCCACTTGAGAGGAAGTTATGCTACTATGATGGGAAGGTTTTGGACATGGTGGAGCAAATCTAAAGAAGGCAGCTAGACTTACAATAGAGTCCTCACGTAAATTCCTTTTGTTGATAAATCCTGTAGAAAAGGGATAATTTGACTCATTAAACACCACATGCCTTGAGAGATATACTTTACCTGAAGAGTTTAGACACTTGTAGCCCTTGTAAGAGTTGTTGTACCCCAGGAAAACATACTTAGTTGTCCTGAACTGCAACTTGTGGTCATTATATGGTCTTAAGCATAGGTATCAGGCTGCACCAAAGACCTTTAGAGTATTATAGTCTGGTAATTTCCCCAGAAGTCTAAAATGAAGAATGTCACCACCAATCACACTTGTGAGCAGTTTGTTAATTAGCTCAATAGCTGTGTGGAAAGCTTCCTATCAATAAAAAAGTGGCATTTTGGCTTGAGCCAAGAGTGTGAGACCAGTTTCAACAATGTGCCTATGTTTTCTTTCAACTCTACCATTTTGTGAGGAAGTGTGAGGACAAGAGTGGCGAAAATGTATACCAGATTCCTTTAGAACAGGTGAAAAGCTTATGCACTCACCACCCCAATCACTCTGTATTGTTTTAATCTTGCTATCAAAGAGATTTTCAACCAATTTCTTGAAGTTCAGAAATGTAGGCAGTACCTCATCCTTAGTTTTTAGGGGATAAATCCAAGAAAATTGACTGTAATCATCCAAAAATAAAATATAATAGCGAAAATCATTTATAGAGATAATTGGAGATAGTCCCCATAAGTCAGTGTGAATTAATTCTAGTGGTTGAGAGGCATTAGATTGTGAGTTTTTAAATAGAAGCAAGTGTGATTTACCAAATTTACATGACTCACAAAACAGAATTTCATTGTCACTTGAAACTTTAAAATTACAATTGCGGAATATTTGATTTAACACTCGCTCACTAGGATGACCAAGTCTACAATGCTATAGAGCTTTGCTAGAAGTAACTCTATTTTCTTGACTAATAACTTCTTCAACAACACACATTTGATCAGTAACATGTGCCCTTTCTTGCTGGCTAATCTGGAACATACCATCATTACTTGCTTTTCCCTTGAGTATTATCTCCCCTGTTTCCTGATCCTTCATAGAGACACCAATGGTGTTAAATGTAACATCATATTTATTGTCATGAGCTATTTTGTAAACACTCGGCAGATTTTTGTTAATTTCAAGGGAAAACAAAACATTACAAAGGTTAACTTTCTTGTTAGGCACATTTTTGTAAGGTGGAAGAACAAATTTTGTGAACCCCAATCTTATAACCATCACCAACTGTTATTTTAATCTTACTGAATGTGTCAATGGTATTCTCAAGTTTATTGAGGTCATTTGTGACATGACTTGTTGCTCCACTGTCCAGGTATCATGCATCATCTGCCATAGTCTCTGGAGTGGCCCAATATGCACTGTCAAAGTTAAGGGGAGTTCCAGAATATGTGGTTTTGTTGCTGCCAGGGGTCTTTTTCCTGGACGAAGGTGAAAAAGTACGATCAAAACGGAAGAAACAATTTCTCACAGTGTCCAAACCTTTTGCACAGTTGGCACTTGGGATTATCTTCATCATCACTGCCATTTCTGTTCGAGTAAGAGGATCCATCACGGTTTCTTTTGCCACGACAGGCTCTTCCTCTGTTACCACGCCAGTTGTTTCAGTTGGCATTCCTATCTACACGAGCAACATTCACAAGATTGTTGGAAACAGAAAGGTGAGCAAACTGGTTGAGTTGATCAAGGCGTCATTCAAAGGTGTAGAGGGTGGTTTGTAATTCTATCCAGCTGAGTGTTTCAGCTTGTTGTGAGATTTGGACTACCACTGGGTTGTAGTCGTTTTCAAGGCCAGCTAGAGCCTGAATTATTAAATCAGGGAGAGGAATGGGACTGCCTACTTGTGATAATTGATCTGCAATGCTTTTCAACTTAGCAAGATATTCAAACATGTTCAGTACCCCTTTCCTGGTGCGTTGGAGTTTAGAATGAAGCATCAAGAGTCGAGATTTGGATTGGGCGCCGACTAGTTGTTTAACAGCCTCCCAAAGACCGGCAGAAGTGGAAACTTGAGTCATCTCATAAGAGATGTCTAAGGTTATGGTGTTTAGCAGCCATTCAGACAAGATTTGGTCAGCAGATTCCCAATCTTCAAACTCAAAGTTGATTTTGTTTGATCCTTTTCAAAAAGGAACTGAGGTGGGCATGGCTTGGTCGCGTTTAAGAATTCAAGCCTATACCCTTTGATAATGGGTAAAACATGGGTGAGCTAAAGAGAGTAATTGGTTCTATCCAACTTGATAGAACATGCAAGAGTAGGGTAACTATTTTTCTCAGGAGCTTTAGCCAGCAGTGAGGCAGAAACGTTGCTGCTGCTTTGATCTTCTCCCAAAATAGACATGACGATTAGCCTAGACGTAGCTCTGATACCAAGAGAATATTTGGAATGTATTAATGATGGCTTAATGTGCCCTGTCTCTTGTCTTTATACTTATAGAGGAACAAATCATATTACAACTGTACAGGGAGGTTACATGGATAAACAAAGTGGGATCGTGAGATCCACAAAAGTAGCAACATCATCATGTAAATGGGATCGTGGAAAAGCGGTTAAGTCTAAACTGCTTTGGCTTGAGTCATGTATTTGGGCCTTCTCTTACACGGCCCAGTTTCATTCTTAACATTACCAAGCTCGTGCAAAGAAAGGCGACGATGCTATAGGGTGTGTTTAGATAACCCGTTGGGAGAACGGACACAGATTCTGAGGTAAATATGTAAGAGGAATTTTGTCTCGGTAAGCACAGGAATGACTTTTGGTTGCCCAAACGGGCTAACCAAACAAAGCCATAGTAAATTGGAACCGGTGTCCCCATCCTCTAACAGCACTTAGGAAGTTGTTAACACCGCATTTACAGACCCGTGAACAAAATTCAGAGGAGGATGACGACAAACGGCTGGGGAGAAAGTGAAAACCCTAAAACCCGATCGGAGACCGGCACCTCAAAACCAGAACAAGGAAAGACAAGGGAAACGGGCAAATCTGTGGATCGGAAGGGAAGCGAATAATGCCAGAAATGAGGAAAACGCTATACTGGTGCCAATAATGGCGGCTCTTGGCTTTGCTGCGATGGAAATAGGGACCACTTCAGGTGCAGGTGGGTTATTCCATCTAAGGGAACTAGCATCTTCTGGCCTATTCGAGGCTGAACATTTTATAAATTTCGTCACCTATTCGCTTGATGCCTACATTATAGGCTGAAAATTTAAAATTGCTTGAATTTTTTTTAAACTCGCTCTACTTTGAGGATTGATGATGTTCTATTGCTACTTTATTTTCATAAATCTTTCCGGCAAAAAAAAAATTCCTAAATCTATATTGTCAAGTATCAAATTTAATTCTATAATTTTCTTCAGAATGTATAATCGAATTTTTATAGAAAAAACTGTTCGAAAATTGGGACAAATTTCACCTTTTTCTATGTCTTTGCTATTACGTCAGAAAATTTAAAATCACTTTAAAAGTTTTAATTTTAACTAGCACGAGGAAAGGACAGTTTGAATTACTTTAAATCTAAAACTTGTCAATAATAGTAGAGAATATTATCATTGAAATGGTAAACATATTTATAAATATTGTCGTTACGGTGTGATCACTTGGTATATAACATTCATTATCACATGTGTAATGTATAATTATGAGTTACGCTGTAACGGTAAAGAGGTTTAGTGGCCCAATGCGAACGATAATGGAGAAATGGTGAAAATCATGCAGAAGATTGTGCTTGGGAATCTCATTTTCTCAACGGGAATGTAAATTAAGATAAAAAGTATCTCAAAATTTGTAAAAACCATCTCAAAATCTGTAAAATATCTTGGAATCTGCAACTCTTTTCTGCCAACGGATTTCCCAAACACACATGTGTGTGTTTGGGAAATCCGTTGGCAGAAAGGAGTTTACAGATTCCAAGAATAATTAATGGATTTTGAGATGATTTTTATTAATTTTAAAATGGTTTTTTACAAATTTTAAGATGTTTTTGTTTTGGCTTATATGCATTGTTTGGAATAAGAAATTCCCAAACAAACACATGCATATCCTCGTAAGACAAACTGACGATGATAAAGTGGAAAATGGTTATTCGTCTTCCTTCCCGAGTTTTAAAGTTGTTAATTATTTAAAACTTTGAGATTCATCTATTCGTTTATGCTGCTCTCCGTACAATGCCGGGGCAGCGTCAAAACTTGTGTTAGATTATGTTTACCTACTCCCCGAATGTCATATGCCACATCTAATAAAAATATTTTAACTATCATTTTGTATGAATCTTGTATATTAAAAATATAATTTAAATATTTCTCTCTCTCTCTCGAAAATAGTATCATTGGAGTGACACTAGGAAAGTACGCAAGCTGTTCACAAAGCTCAATGCCAAGTAGGTTTATAAGGTTGACAGGCGTTTCTGGGTTATACAACAATTTTGCAGCTGGCTTTTACCCCCAAACTCGTGACGTTACCTTTAACTTCACAAACAGAATTTACTTGTTGCTGATACAGTCCAGGGCGGCTGCTTCTTTAAATCTACTTGTTTCACTCTAACAGTGTAGCACAAGTCATGAGTGGTGAATGACTTGACTTTCCGTCAATTTAATTATTTAGAAGGATCAAATACTAAAATATAAATTTGAAAATATTAAATTGCCCATAAATTAAAGTTCCTGTTTTATATTTTCTGTATGATTGATCTTCTTAAAAATGTTCTATTCTTTGCATGCTTATTTAAATTTTATAAATTCAAGTTATTTTTATATTTATATTTCTTTTGGCTATATTATTGACTGTTATTTTTTTTAACTTCATATTTGGAACAGTTTAAATTGATGGTGCGATCATGAGGGGAAAAACTAATAGGGAGATCTGATCAATTTTTTATTATTATATTAGAAATTTTAACATTATTTACATAATATTTTATTTTTACCACTTGATCTTCCTAAAAATGTTGCTAAGGTATGGAATGATTTTAATTCTGATAAAAAATATCACGAAAAAATAAACCAGATAAAAAATTTAATTTTATAAATGGATAAATGCTGATCTTAATATATTCAAAAGAAATACTGAATTATTGATGATATGAATACAAATTTTGGAGAAAAAAGTAAAAAAAAGATATGGTTACATGAATGATTGGCATTTTTTAAATTCATAATATCAGAGAAATTGTTAAAGATTTGGCAATAGTTAATTTAATATTTCAAATTTATATTTTAATACCTAACATTCTAAATAATTACAATTTTTAAATAAATATTATTTTTTTCTATAACCTTTAATTTTCCCTTTTAAGAAATTGTAAGTTAATTCAGGATTCAGTGTGTGGTTTTAGGAACCCGTTCATGTTGAATATAATCATGGTTTAACTAGAGTAATTAAAAAATAAATATTTTAAAATTTAGTTATATTTTTTTTATGATAATCACATGTATTTCTCTATTAAAAATAATCAAGTGAACACATGTCAAAAGGTTGTATTCCACTATTTATTTGCATGCTACAAGGGGGGTTCGACCCTGAAAGTCACTGAAATATCATTTTTTATTAAAGTTTGAAGGATGGATCATATAGGTCAAAAAAAAAAGATAGATCATAGACCTAATCATAGGAGCATGATGTTGTCTGGGTCACTTGATGCTTGATGGATGGTGGGGCCGAAATGGATGCCGGGTCGGTTTAACATAGTAGCTTGAAACGTGGAGGGAATTTCGCCTCGAACAACCTTGTTTGTCATCATTCCGCTCCAAATTTATTCCACATGACCATTTATATATTCCTTAAAAGTTAATCCAAACACGTGCCGCAAAGAAAGTTACGTTGATGTCCTTCTTGTTTTGGCAGCAGTAACTCCAATGATATGCTGTGTCGTATAATGTCTGATTTTACAAGTCATTATACATATTGCTGCCAAGAAACCGTACGTGTCCGAACTCCAACTCTTGCTTGCCATCGACCTTTCTGATTATGCCTTGAAGAAGCATGAAAGACGACATGCATATCGAAGTACTGTACATATCGACAACAGTAAGCTTTGACGACACAAGTGTGCATGTTTGGGAAAAACTTCTTCCCAACGATAATACAAGTCAAGACAAAATTATCTTGAAATCCGTAAATTCTTTTCGGAACCTATAAATTCATTTTTTTCAACCGATTCTCAAACACACCCACTATGATTTATTTGCGTATACTTTAGATACATGCATGCCTTGCCACGCCCCTCTATATGGAAGCTCCTCTAGAAAAGCCGCTACTTTTCCTGTATTATATGGATGGGACGTAAAATTTATCAGTTCATCACTGTTCTGAAGAATATATAACACCAGCAACTTGAATTTATTTCTTCAACGCAAAGGCGTAACTTCTCAGTGAAGATTGAATTCTTGCATTGTTACATGCCTCTCGTCCTCCAATTCCTTTGTGTAATCCGAAACCTGAGAAAATTGGACAGGAACAATTGTTGGCCAAAACGTGATTTTTAAAAAGCCTAGAGAGATGACAATGGAAGATATCATTACAGGAATGTTGGTGGTAGATAGCAGTCATCTGACCACAGTGCAGAAGCAATTTCTAAACAACATATTGAGAGAAAAAAGTGCAGCGCAGAGAGAGAGAGAGAGGGCACCCGACGAGAAGCAGCCAACCACAAGATAAATCAAGCCTGGCAGCAGCAGGGCCAACCCAAAGGATCAAGGTAGTCGACAAATCTAAGAAGTAGGGAACCATCAAGCACGCACCACCAAGTCGATCGACAGTTTAGGGAACCATCAAGCACCACCAAGTCGACAGTTTCAGATGAGACATACTTTCCATAACCATAACCTGGCCACTCATGGCTGGAAATGATTACGCCCGCAGTGGTTAAAGTATAATTTTAGTTTTTATGTTTGCGTCAGATTTAATTTTAGTCTTTTAAGTTTAAAAAGTGCACTTTCAATCCTTTAAATTTAACGACATTAGTCTCATTTAACAGAAAATTGATGACCCATCAAACACTTAAAGGACATGGCATCCACGTGGCTGAACAGCAGAAGATGTTCTTCAACAGAACACTGAACGAGCCGGTTAACACCTTTGATTCAGTTCTTCAACGATTAGAAAGGATAAAGGATAAGTACAATAAAAACCTAAAAGGCTGGAATAATTAGCATCACTGGATATAGTTGTTTTTATTTTAAGTATTTTTTTATTTTACAAAATTTAAAATATCAAAAGTATTATATTTGGTAAATTAAAATTAAAATGTGAGTATAATGTATGAACGTTTTATTGCACAATCATCAATTAAATTTGATGAGTAAGCAATTTCCGTTAAAAGAGACTAACTGTGTTAAGTTTGAGGGACTGAAAGTGCATTTTTTAAATTACTAAAATGAAACCTGATATAAACATAAAAGACTAAAAGAATACTTTAAAACTGGCAAAAAAAAATGAATACTTTAAAGTTCCTTAATTATTATTTTCATTGGGATATTCCCAATTACAAGATTCCAAGAGGCTATATATATATATATATCAGCGAACTACTGGACTGGCTTTCTCCTACAAGTTCGATAGGCAAACCAATGGCCCAAAAGAGATGCATGAATCAGATAAGTCGTACTTGCACCAGCAGAGACCTCGCTAGTATGTTAATTAGAAGCGGCCGGTTCTAGGTGAACCTCCCATCGGAATAATAGGAAAAAGAGGAATAAGAGAGAGTGTAGCAGCGGGCATAGAAAGTGCTGTAGAGAAAGAGAGAGATGCAGCGGCCGACAGTAGAAGTGCTTGTGTCAAAGCGGGACCCATATGTGCAAGCAGCATGTGATCCGAATTTGATCGAGTCTCTCACATCTTCATCTATCTCTATATGCTGTATAAGGATTAGGCAATCTTATTTTCATCTCGATATATGCAGAATTGTCCAAAGTAGAGATAACCTTTTAATCACTCTTTTATGTCCAAATGATTATATATTAGTTTAAACTTAAAATCTTTCACTATCTAGAGCACATTGAAATTAGCCTATAACTAGATATCTTCCGTTTCTCTGTTTGTTATCTCTTGAACTTGTAGCTTAGCTTCTTTCTCTGAATCATGACAGGTTCACATTAGATGCTTACGAATATGTGAACTAAATTAATTATCCATCAAGGTTGGCATATTGGAAAGTTGAATATTGACCCCAGCAAAATTGAATAGCATTTTCGAAATTAACAAAGTTGGGCTTTGCTTTCAACCCTTCACTTTAAGGTAATAAGGGTCGAATAAGAAAAAAGAAAAGGGCTGTCTCAGATGCACAACCCTTCACTTGATGCGCTATTCTTGAATATAGCAGCCAATCTCATTACTCAAACCATAATTGTGGAGTTGTTCATTATATTGTTGCTTCATTGATTCCTTCCCTCGTATACTCTAGTTGTGAGCATTGAGACAGTGTCAGGCTTTAACCAACAAGTCTGTTTCAGTGATGCATGGCTTAATTAATCGCCTAAGATCAGCTGACAAGCTGCCACAAATTTGTTTCTAGTGCGTAGTAAATTTTAAGTAAACTACATGCATCTCCCTTCTTCCAGTAATTTACCCGAGAAAACCAAACAAAAAAAAATCAATTAGGGATGTCTCAGGGTTGAAGTCCAATTTATATATCTTTGCACAATAGAATTTGATTGGTCTGCAATAAAATAAGTGCTGAGGAATCCGTGTGCTCTTGAAGCATTCCCAGTCAAAAATGAAAGGACAGCCACGCTAAGATTCAAGGATCCGAAATTCGAAAATTAAATGAGATTATTTCAAGCCCTACCCTACTGTCCTAAAATGTAAGGGTTTTGTGAGTCACATCGCCCCTCAGATTCGAAATCCAAATTCATGACACTTAAAGTGAACTAAATACGAAATAATTGAACTCTTTTTTTTTCTTTTAAAAGATGGTGGCTTCCCTTATTGTAATCCACATTACACAGCTCATAACATATGCCTATAAATCCCAGCAAGCCCAGTAAGCAAGGAAGACACAGCAAACTCATAACATCACATACATTCCATTTAACGATACCTTCATCCTCTCATCGTCGTGATCAATGGTCAGCCCAGATGATTCCAATTCTAGACCTGGCAGCTGTGACCCTCCTGCAGGTGCAACTACTTCAATAGTTCCCAAGGACTCGAAGAAGAAAATTGACATTCAAACCGTGCTTTGCCCTACTACGACGCCGCCACCTAGCCAGTCTCCCTCCTCCGCCAGCTCCGGCACCGGAAAGACTTTGCCAAAAATTCAAACCATCTTCTCTGTCCGAAAATGATTAACAAATCACTGCCCCTCACGCATTCATGCGTTTCTATGTTTTCTGGGTTTTCCATACCTAGCTATATATCTTGATCAGTTTGTGGTGTCAAGCGGAGAGAGAAGCGGAGGATCTCTTCTTTTTTTTTTTGGGTGTGTTTTGGTGTTTTTGTGGGGTCGGGGATTGCTGCAACATTCCTAATGGAATATGAATAAGATTATAAGAATCCGTGGTTTTTGTTGATGTTCTCTCTTTATTTTTCGTTGCTTTTGTCCCTCTCTTCGTGAGGACCAGATATGCACGCAACTAGCTTGAATATACCTGATGAAATGTAGTGGTTGTGAAGGAAAAATAAGTAGTAGGTGCAAGGGTTTGCCGGTGGTGTTCGGAGGAGTGGACCGTATAATCTTAATAACTGGTGGCTACCTTGAGGCCTCCGGGAAGAAAAAGGGCCACGAGGTCATCGGAGAGGCGCCAGAACTCACCTTCTCTTTTGAGCCTGAAGAAAAGGGGGTAAGGGATGAATGGAGGAACAGTTGTGGGAGCAGTGGGTGGACGCAGCAGAAGAAGCAAAGGGGATTATTCAATTGCAGTTTGATGATGATAAAGTAACTAGGAGATTACATATTTAACAAAATTTTGCATTTGCATATCTTGCATACGCACAATGAACATATCGATCACAAAACTTAACCATATTCTTTGACCGAAAATGATTCACAAATCACCACCCCACACGGATTCAAATGTTTCTATGTTTTCTGGTGATTCCATACCTAGCTATATATCTTGATCGGTTTGTGGTTTCAAGCAGAGAGAGAAGGGGGGGATCTCTCTCTTTAATTCTCTCTTCCTTTTTTTCAATTTTTGGTGTGATTTGTTGTTGCGGGGTGGGGGATTGCTGCAACATTCTTAATGGAATAATAAGATTATAAGAATCCGTGGTTCTTGCCAATGTTCTCTATTTACTCTGAACTGGTTTGTTTCGTTGCTTTTGTCCCTCTCTTCATGAGGACAGGGTGAAATTTGGTTGTGAAGGAAAAATGAGTAGTAGATATAACGCTTTTCCGGTGGTTATTGGAGGAGGAGTGGACCGTATGATCTTAATTACTGGTGGCTACCTGGAGGCCTCAGGAAAAGGATGGCGGGGTCATCGGAGAGGAGCCAGAATTCACCTTCTCTTTTGGGGCTGAAGAAAAGAGGGTATACATTTAACATATCGATCACACAAACCATATTCTTCGGCCGATCGAAAATGATTCACGAACCCCACACGGATTCAAATGTTTCTATGTTTTCTGGTGATTCCATGCCTAGCTATATGTCTTGATCAGTTTGTGGTTTCAAGTGGAGAGAGAAGCGGAGGATCTCTCTATCTCCTCTAGGTTTGAAGTGGAGAAGCTTAAACCTGCTTGTATGAAGAGAAAATGAAGGAGGAAAGAAAACCAATATAGAAAATTGAGGGAGAAATGGGTTTCTCTATACTTAGATGCAAAGGAAAATGTGGGAAGATAGAAAAATTTGAGAGAAAGTGAAATGGGCCACACACCCCATTGAGAAGAACTTTTTTTTCAGCCAATGCCATTGTATTCAACTCCAAAATAAAACATCCAAATCACTTCCTTTCCTATTAACCTTTTTCCCTAGGGACAAAATGGCATGATTAAGAATTTGTAGCTATCGCTTTTTCATGATTATTATTAAGAATTGGTAATACCTATATACATACGGTCGTAAAAATTAATTCAACGTATTGCATGGAGCGAGACAAGTAAAGCATAAGAAGGCTGCACAATAACATGATCCGTACTTGCTAGCCAGTTCTAATAATTTGTTTGATTCTGAATCTCGAAATGTGTATATATTATTACTATGCAAGGAATGATTGTCAGAGATGACTGATGTATCTAACAAGATTTTGCACTTGCATGTCGGGACCACACCTATGTGTGGTTGTCTTCTGCGAAGCGCAACGGAGTCTGGAAAGCGCACTCGCAGAGAGGCGAGAGGAAGTTCCCTCACCTCACGGATGGAGCAGCCACGTTGACGTTGGGGCAAGAATGAACCATTACTATTGGATTGTTTTAAAAGCTAAATGTACGTTCAACAATCTTTTTCTGTAGAACGAGATAATTTCCTTCATATATTTATCCCGACTTATGTAAAAGTACTTCTCTACCGCGTGTTCCGACAAACAAACGCACGTTGAATTTGTGTCTGCTGGGTCGATCTCTTTCTCTAGGTAGTGGGCCCCAGCAAAGCTGGATGATCTCACACACACGTGATGGAGTAACAACTTGGAGTCTTGTTCTGAAAATTATGACACCTCCTCCTACTTCCCAGATCACAATAATTAATCTAACACTAAAATAAACAAGATTTCTTGGGGACCAGCAGGACATCGAATTAGATAACATTTAATCTAACATGAAGGTTTTACCCAGAGAAATTGAGGTGAGCTGCACTACTGTTGTTGTCTTTAGAGGTAACATTTCTTGCGGATCCCCTCGGATTATGATTCGTGTTTATTGTACGAATGTTAAAGCTACATACCTACGGCGCCCTATCTTGAAATATAGGGCGTCATAGGGTACCTATAGCACCTTTTATGTTTAGGGCGTCGTAAGCTCTAACTTTCTACTCCCATAACATACACGCCCCCGAAAAAGGATGCCAATTGGGTTAAAAATAGGACGTAAAAAGTACTTTTTATAGTAGTGAAGTCATCACTGATTGTATTGAAGCCGTTAATCTAACAACTCGTGGTTGCAATGCGAGTCATCCTTTAAATGGTACAGCGGATGAAGCTCGGACATCTATCAGCAAAAAATGGAACGTTGTGTTTCAACATATTTCAAGAGAAAGTAACATTGATGTAATGGTTTAATCTTTATTCAATGGTATCACTAAAGGTGGCAATGTTATGGAGCCCACATGCAAAAAGTGAACCGTTATGTCCTTCTACGACATTATGTGTATTTTCGTGAAAAATGAGAATTTATGATGTCAACAGACACAGAGGCACAAAACTTTGTCTCTGGCAGCTTTTTATGCGCGCATGCAATTATGCAAAGCAGGATAGGTTAATACCCTTCTAATTTCAACATTTAAATGATGACGCCCTATATTTCACTGTTACCGTGAGAGATGGGTTAAACAACCAGTTGCATCCAGCTAATTCTAGACAACTATTACTGTCCATATGTACATTATATATACTCCTCTATCTTGCTTTATATGCAATATATAGCTAAATAGTAAGTACACGTTTGCTTCTCTAAAACAGCAAAGTTAATAACTAAGATCTTAAAGTGTATTGAGGACAAGAGCGCATCTCATACTATCATAATAACTTGGTAAAAGGGAGGAGGTCAGTATATACAAAAATTAATCGAAAAACCAAAATGTGGAGCAATTACCAATCGTTTTGTTCAATATATTGAAGCTTAACTCTTTATGATTGATGATTTTGGTTCCTTAGTTAGGCCAATAAGTAGATATAATTTAATTTATTTTTCGTTGAATAACAAAAAAACTTTAAACATCAATCTATTATAACATATAAGAAGCATTAGATTTGATGAGCATTTTTTTTATTGGGCTGAGGAACAAAAAATGCCCATAGACTATTGCACTATGACCTCTGCATAGACTCCAACAAGTAACTTGTCCTTTTTGAAACGGATTCACCAAAGGTGGCAATGCTGTTGATTAAACTGATATGTGTTTCTTCTGCAACATGTCAAAGTCTTACCCAAAACGGCTCTGATCCATCTAAGATTTTTGAGCCAAAGAGCAGTGACGTAACGGATAAGGCAATAACGGATAACGGATAAGTGAACCCCTCACCCTATATTCTTGAGTCGCATATGGTAATGACTTCTGGAAGGGCAGCTTCCATCATCCATACAACATTTGCTGATCTTACTCCTATGTCATGGATAAAAACATGACGGAGAAGAATAGATTTCTGGAAATAATGCACTTTTAAGGGAGATAAATAAAAATTATATTTATCTCGTAAGATTGACGCATCCATGTGGTTTTAGGAACCTGTTCATGTTGAACAGAACCATGCATGGTTTAACTAAAGTAGTTAAAAAATAAATATTTTAAAATTTAGTATTATTTTCTATGACAATCACATACATTTTTTAATTAAAAACAATGATACCTAAAAGTGAAGTTCGAACCTGAAAGTCACTGAAATATCATTTTTATAAGGGAAATTTATTGGAAGGTCTCAAATAAGGAATTTATTTAATGAATAGTCCCAATTTTGAAAATATTTATTAAAAGGTCCTATTGACAACATGAGGTTCTATACATTGACAACATCATACGTTGTATTGACAACACTTTATGTTATCAATAGAACCTTTTAATAAATATTTTTAAAATTGAGACCATTCATTAAATAAATTTTTTATTTGGGATCTCTCAATAAATTTTAGTTCATGGACCTGATCACAGGCGAATGATGTTGTCTGGGTCATATCACAAGAAAACAAAAGCGATGAGTCATTTGATGTCGATGGATGATATGGGGCCGAAATGGTTGCCTGTCGGTGTAACCTAGCTGACACGTGGAGGGATTTTCGCCTCAAATAACCTTTTTAAAAATTAATCCAAACACATGCCACAAAGAAAGTTGCATTCGATCCTATGATTTGCGGGGATTTATTTTCCTGTTAAGTATTTAAGGCTAGTTAATTACATATAAACTGTCTAAATCTCATCTTGAAGATTCAAATTTAATTTATTTAAAATGGTATTTTTTAAGTAAAAATATTTTTTTAAAAATCGTTAACAGATTGTTTTTTATTTTAAATTTCATATATATTGAAATGGTTTCTTTTTAAAAAAATATGGACTTTTTAAAAATCAAGTTTAGACTATCTATGGGCTGGTTTGGATGCTAGGTTTGAAATCTAGGTTTCACAGATTCGGAGGTAAAACCTAGGTTTTGAAATGTGATTTATGTTTGGGAAGTTATAGCTTTTACAGATTTCGAGGTAAAAAGTAAGAAAAAGTGGGTATGAAAGAGGAAAGTAAGAAAGAGAAAGAGAGAAAAAGTAAGAAAGAGGAAAGTAAGAAAGAGTAGTAAAAAGAGAGTATGAAAGAGAAAACCTAGGTTTCAAACCTAGGTTTTGAAACCTAGGTTTCAAAACCTTG